>VWZL01005271.1:329162-342826 GCA_013396915.1 Stercorarius parasiticus | reverse complement strand
AAAAGGACTCCAACTTGCCATTTCGGAGCTGTAGCTTCTGCGTTAGCTGATTAAAATGAAAAATTAGCTCCCGCTATGGTGCGGAGTGCGCACTGTCATGATCTGTGTGAACAAGGGGGCTTTTGCGCAAGAAGTGTGTGTACAAGCTCAGCGAACGCATCTTTGGAAGCATCTCGGAAAGTCTGTCTCTAATATGCCGTGGTTTTGTTTGGAATTTTTTTATCTTTGCTTAATAGTGTTAAGGAAATCCAGACGTGAGCTGTGTTTCTGATTGTCTGAGTTAAGCTGGAAAGATAATTCCAAATTGTTTTCCTACAGCTTGGCACTTTCTCCTGATTCTGCTGTTCTCTGCGCTTCTTCCCTTGCAGAGAGTGCTTCAATTTAATACCAAAATATGGTTCATCGTTAAACAGTGACATCGATAAATGTACTTTGCTCTGTTTTCAAAGACACGGTGCATGCTGAGGGGAGCGAGGATGTTAAAAGTAACTTCTACACAAGGGATGCAGGGTCGGAAAGCTCTATTTGCCCTTAGACCACAGTTGCCCCAAAGCTCATGTGTGACTTCAGTTGCTTGAATTCCACCGGTGGCTTCCTAAACTCGTGCCATTGGTTGCTTTGTGGATCACACTGGGCTAATAAAATATTGCAGGACTTACATATCAGGACGTATTTTTCATGTCTCAGCACCCAGTTCTGCCGTTTCAGCCCCCCCTTCAGCATCATTGACTCGTGCGGCACGCAGAGAAGCAGCGCGGTGTGTCTTCCCAACAAGAACAACAGGAAAACACAGGGGACTTTGTGTAAATAAATAAATAAGGTGGAATTCACCACAATTTGTGGCTGGTACCATATGAGTAGTGGCCTCGCAGACTTGACCCAGCCAAGAGCAGAAGCATGTGCTGAGCTTTGAGCTCACCTGCACCATCGCACCCCTGAAGGTGATGGACCACACTCCGGTCCAACGCTTCGCTTCCTTGGGGTGTGTGAAGTATGGTGGCTTTCCACTTTAAATCCAAAGCAAGCTGTTAATTTTGGTCTCTGCTCTTTACAGGGTTGTATTCTGATATGGAGCACTCCGCATGACGCTGCAGTAGTACGAAATCTGATTTATTTGTATTTTTCTAGTACCTGTCAACCAGGAAATTAGAATCATAGAATCACAGACTGGTTTGGGTGGGAAGGGACCTTAAAGATCATCCAGTGCCACCCCCTGCCCTGGGCAGGGACACCTCCCACCAGACCAGGTTGCTCCAAGCCCCGTCCAACCTGGCCTTGAACCCCTCCAGGGATGGGGCATGCCTCTTCTAAAATAATACGTTAGATTATTATAAGAAGAACTGAAATTGTATGGGTTTTGGCTTTGAATTATTTGCTGGTGTGCTGAAAGCAAGCTATAAACCCCTATAATTTCAGGCCAAATCAGCCTCTCACCTCTATGCATACGCAAGATAGGAAAGAGCAGAAGGAGGACAGGACCCTGCCCCAGCAGTGGGCGGCTCCTGGGCTCCTGAAGCACAGGTTTACACACCTCCATGTGCAGCGGGGCAGAAGACGTTTGGGACAGCCAAGGCAGCCGTGGGAATGCTCATTAATCCCTCTGTGCAACCTCTCTGGCAGCTTTGCCGGCGTCTGTTGCCGCTGGGATCTTTAGCCCGAGCGGTTGAGGCACAGATAGAAATGGGGGTACATCTCTGCAAAGGCAGCTTCTCTATCCAGACAAATACAAATTAAAGGATTTTTGCTTAAAGTGAGAATCCCCTGCTCTCAGCAGGTGTTGCAATGTTTGATACCCCCCATGCTGTGGTTCTCTTGCCCTCCTTCTCCATTCCCTGCTCTTAAACTCGGCTTTCTGTAAAGCCAGCTGTCGCTGGCAGGAATCCTCCTCCCAGCTCTTTTCTACGTTCTCTTCTGAGTGCTTTCTTTATACAGCCTCAAATATCCGCTTCCTATAATGCTGAGTACATGTTCATAGGAATTGATTTTGACGGAGCAATTTGAAATCCCGAATTTCTCTTAATGCCATCACAATCTTCTGGGACTTGAAGACAGAGACGTTTGTTCCTGCTTGATAGCTTCTGAATAATGCTCTCTTTGAATGTTGTGTTTGGGGTAACCAAGGAAGAATACAATACCCCCTTCTGAACGCTTTGGAGGGCTTTTTGGCTGGAAGACAGAGGCTGAGTCTTTGCTAATGTGTTCTTTAAAGCCCGGTATTGTGAAATACCGTATTTTATTGGCGAGTTCATAACAAACACGCTCTGCCAGGAAAGAAAGCCGTGCTAATCCGGTTTGTGGTATAGCAGTTTCTTCTGTGGCTTTAGCAGCTAAGCCGGGTTATCCATACAGCAGTCTGGAAAGCAGTTTGAGCCATGTTCCCAGTCATGCCATTAAGAAAAGATAGAAGTTCTTCCACAAAATATAATATAGCCTAAAAATACGTGTAAAGTTGTTTTCTAGTTTAGTAATTATTATAAAAGCGTGCATTCGTACAAAGGAATATATTCTCTTTCCCTTCACAGGCTGCAAGCTAGGAGACAGGCTAACAAAGCAGAGAAAAGGGGTAGAATCACAGAATGGTTTGGGTTGGAAGGGACCTTAAAGATCATCTCGTTCCACCCCCTGCCCCGGGCAGGGACACCTCCCACCAGACCAGGCTGCCCCAAGCCCCGTCCAAGGTTGAACCCCTCCAGGGATGGGGCAGCCACAGCTTCTCTGAGTACACTAGTAAATTTAAGAGGTAAAATAGTAGTACACCCACTGTTTTTGGTAGGGCTATGTAATAACTTGTTAGAGAGACAGACTACACGGGAGACTTTCCTTGCCACAGCCCCACGTGGCACTGGGTGAGACGGAAGTGGTCATCCCAGCTGCGGGGCAGAGAGGGGCTTCCTGCAGTCCTGATGATGCTGGCCCAACTGCTCATGCGGACTCATGGTCACCTCTGGGGGATGGCACTGACCCCTCCCAGGAACGCCCCGGCCAACATCTCAGCCATGCGATTGCAGCTGGGGGAAAAGGGCAATGCCATTGTGGAGCGATTGTGGGCTTATTTTGGTATCACAGAATCATAGAATTGCCTGAGTTGGAAGGGACCTTTCAGATCACCTAGTCCAACCATCAACCTTGGGGTTTATTCTAGGGAGGAGGGGAAGAGTGAGGAGCTGGATAGAGCAGCTCCTACAGAATAACTGAAGCCATAGCTCGGTGAAAATACTGAGGAACATGTGCCAGAATAAACGTTGAATTAAATACGCTGCAGAGCATGATGTTACATGGAGAACTCCTTAACACATTGTTCCGCTGGGGAGCAAGGGGGATGTTCAAAGAGTCGGTTTCTTTCTGCATCTAACAAGCTGCCATGCTCTGAGGCACTGCAGTGAAAATGGTGGAGGTGGTAATATCAGCGTTTTGGGGAAGAAATTGTTACCAGAAGCAGTGAACATCATCTCTGTTTGTAAGTAGATTTACGAGATCAAGAGCTGCGAGAAATGTCCCAGCTGTCTCCTCGGAGAGTCCTCTACAGCGTTCTACAAAGGCATGGACTTGATTTGGGCATCCCAATGCTGCTCCGGGCACGTCAGGTACGGATGGAGGGGGGCGAAACCTGAAGATGCCATAAATAGAATTGGCAGCCAAACAGCCTACATTTCCTGTGAAAATTGCTCTTTATGTGAAAGCTGAAGTTTCCCCACACCTGCTTTGCATTGCTGACTTATTTTCTTGGAAGTTTTTCTTTAAATTTGGTCGCTGAAGTTTAAGCAGCTGAACTTCTCCGCTGGCTTGCCAGGACGGACACAGGCTCTTGAAGGTAGGAGTTAGGTTTCCCAGAAAAATATCACGGTATCTGTTTAGTTTTATCCATATATTGCAAGCTGTTTCCACTACCCATGAGTCTAAACATAAAAAGAAAGGATTATCTCAGTCTGTTTATATTTTCAGCATTTAATTTAAACAAGATATTATGATGTCTTTGTATCTAAAGTAAACACTTGCTGCTTTGACACTGCAAAATGTGATGCTGTAAACTAACTGGATCTTTTCCAGCTCTACCTTGTGTGCCTTGGTTGGCCTAGAACCAGATTTTAACGTTACTATTGGGACTACATTTTCAAAGTAATAAACAATTAAACAGTAGCAATGTGGTGGTGAGGAAATTTCTTTTTACTGTAAGACTTCAGCTGGCTCAGGTTTCTGTTTCCAGTGATTTTACAAGCAAACACTAAATTCCTTCTTTTATTCTTTCCTCGGATGACTTAAAATCAAAACAGGGCAGGAAAAGTTCAGTATCATAATTTTATACAAGAAATCAAATTTTATTAATGATTGAATTCTGTGATTCTCTCTCAATTACACAGAACCAGACTTTTTTAATCAATGGTCTCTCAACTGCAATTTTTATCATATTTTCTGTTGGAAATACGGGACTGAGGCTACGTACTACACAAAGTCTCACTAAACTCTAAGTTGTTTTAGTTTGATTGCAGGCAACACAACTATGGCCGGCAATAGTCATGGACCAAATAATAGAATAGAGAATGAGAAGAAAGGTTTGAGGGACATTTAGGTGGGAGCGTTCAGTACTGACGTTCACCCTGGTATAGACGTGGAATAGGAAAACGTATATGAAAAGCTTGCACCCCTCTACCCTGCCATTTTGCGCACTCTTGGAGATTTGTGTTCAAGTGTGTTGCAGCCTTTCAACTCATATCTTGCCTCTCCTGGATCTCAAACGGAAAGCTGTATGTCCTCCAATACATTAAAATGTCTATAGGAGGTTCTGTGTGGGTGCCACGTGGTGTCTGCACTCAAGAGGTGATAGCTGGACTTCAGTCTAGTGGCGTGCCAGATTTAATGATAACTTAATATCCACTCAGAATAAGGGACTTGACAGTAGAGAGAATCCTGTAATTCAAAACTCACAAAGGACAAACATAAGAGCAAAAAGACAGAAAAACAAATTTCATTGTAGAAGGAGAAAAAACCCTTACTTTCCCAAAGGTCTCATCCTGTACTTTGGATGCACGGTGGAAATACTAGGCAATGCTGGGAAGAAGCGGTTTTTCTTCGGCTTGCTGGTTTCTCTGCTCTGCCCAGGCTCCGCATGGTGGCCGGCAATGCTCCCAAGCCCGCAGCACATGGACTGGTGGCCTGAGCTGCCCAAGGGACTGGGACGGTGCCGGAGACAGAGCTGCTTTCAGATGCCCTCCCCCAGTTACAGCATCCCTGCAAATATTACCCAAGTAATACCATTTGTGACGTAATACCATAATTTGTGAAGTAATACCATTATTTGCAGTAATCCCTGCAAATATTACCAAAGTAAAAGAAGCGTGGCCAGCAGATCCAGAGAGGTGATTCTGCCCCTCTGCTCTGCTCTGGTGAGACCCCACCTGGAGTACTGTGTCCAGCTCTGGAGCCCTCAGCACAAGAAGGACATGGACCTTTTGGAGCGGGTCCAGGGGAGGGGCACGAAGATGATCCGAGGGCTGGAGCCCCTCTGCCGTGAGGACAGGCTGAGAGAGTTGGGGTTGTTCAGCCTGGAGAAGAGAAGGCTCCGGGGAGACCTTCCAGCCCCTTCCAGTCCCTGAAGGGGGCCTACAGGAAAGCTGGGGAGGGGCTGTTGGCAAGGGCATGGAGCGATAGGACAAGGGGCAATGGTTTAAACTAGAGCAGGGCAGGTTTAGATTAGCCATTAGGAAGAAGTTCTTTACACTGAGGGTGGTGAGACACTGGCCCAGGTTGCCCAGAGAGGTGGTGGAGGCCCCATCCCTGGAGACATTCCAGGCCAGGATGGATGAGTCTCTGAGCAACCTGATCTAGTTGAAGATGTCCCTGCTTCCTGCAGGGGGGTTGGACTAGATGGCCTTTAGAGGTCCCTTCCAACCCAACACGTTCTATGAATCTATGATTCTATGATTCTAATTGTATTTCCTGCTCTGACCCTTTCTTCCACTTGAGCCAGTGCCATGAAACCTTCGCGAACTTCATTCCCCCACAGCTGGGACGCGGCGATGCGTGTCCTTGTAAGCCGAGATTGAGCCTGTCCCACAGGTGGGACTGGTGTAAGACAATCCAGGAAGTCCCATCCCTCCCCACTTCTAAGTTGCCTCTTTTTCTCCTGCTTTCCCAGACAGTTTTCCAAAGCACCCAACTGCAGTGTCACAACTTAAATCCTCGTGCAGTTGATGTTCTTTCCACTCACTCCAAAGAGCTTTGGATCAGGCCCTAAGTAAATAATGAGAATTTCTTCCACCTCAATTTATGTTTAATTTCCAAACTAAGCAGTTATGTCTTTCATCTTTCATCTTTATTTCTTTTTTCATGATTCTGCTTGTTATTTTAAAGAAGCAGTAATATATACAGCATCTATATACACAGAGTGCTATATATATATATATATGTACTTGCTGCAATCCATTGGATTGTCTTGAGGGGGGCGGGGATGAATATATGACTGTAAGAAACTCTTCAGAGTTCATCCAGAATACATAGTTGCTCATTACTTTGTAGCCTGGATTCAGTCAAAGGTGCATTTAATAGTAATTTAAGATCCTCTTTTTTACCCGTGCAAACCATGATAAATGGTCAGGAAAAGATGCACATTCAGGGAGGGGAAAAAAGCCCTCCGTTAGTATCCAGCTTGTTGCTTAAGTCTGCAAAACCCAGGAAATATTACGTTCAATAACATTCAATGTTCAATAACAAGTTAAAGAACAAAGCCAGTTATCTCATCTACTGACCGATGCAAAGTGTACATTTTCTAGTGTTCTGTCGCAAAACTAAGTGCCTTTAATGCCGTTCCTGTGCACGTCTGCATTTATGTGAGGGCCTTTCAGTACAAAATCACGTAACACCAGAGATATTGGCTTCTCCCTTCCCGTTCCCAAATTACCGGTTGTCTATAGATGATATCATCACTGGCACGCTGTCCGTAAGCTGGGTGTGCCGGGACACACAGCGCTTTGCCTCATCCCGTACCGGCTGTCACACACGAGCTCCCATTGTCGTTTCTGAGGGGAAGGATGAATATTGCCTTTGGGACGGGTGGCGGCAGAGGAAAAGCGTGCCATGAGTCCCAGATTGCTGGGGCCATCGTGCCCTAACGAAGCATCCCGTGTCATGTTGGTGTGGATGCACCCCACCTCCTGTAGTGTCGTGGTTTGGGCCAGATTGGCCAAACCAGGACACGTAGGGACGGAACCCGAGTCCCTAAGCTAAAGCGACCTTAGCTGAGATAATGTCGCCTTAATTTAACCCAAGTTACATTAACTTGGAGCCCCACAACTAGTGGAAAGGCATCTCCAGGGGGTTCTGGGTGCCTCTCCCCGCTGCAGGTGGGGATGGTCACAGGTAACTCGGTGCCTGTGCTTGGGCGGTGCTTTGGCAAATAGGGCTCTACCAGAATTTTGTGATGTTGAGAGAGGAACAATAACGATTTCAGGGAAAGAAAAATAATATCTAGCCATCACCGATGTAAATGATTGTGGCCATGGCATATTTAGGGGACAAATATGAGAATTCAAAGAGGGGCTGTTAAGGTGGTACGTAAAATCTTAAGTATATAGACCCATTGGCTGAAACGCAATGCTCCCTTTCATTTCTATACTAAACTTACTTTTGGAATAAATTAGGACAACTTGTTAGCCTTTCCCCCTTCTTTAAATTACATGCTTAAGTGGTAAATGGTGCTCTTATTCAGAAGTTTTTTTCAATTCACATATATATAAATAACATGTTGCTGAGAGCTCCCCAGTATGTATTTTCCCAGTGCTAGGAAAGCAAAGAAGAATAAGGACTGGAAAAACTGTGGGCCAGAGGACATGTGGAGAAATGATTGTGGGAATACACTCTTCGGATTTGAAATATGGGTCTTTAGGAGAGGAGATCAGGGAAGGCGGATGCTGGCAAGTGTACCGGTTCCCGAGAACGGAGGAAGGACCAGAGCAGAAGAACATGTAATGCTGCAGCTCCTGCAAATGTAAGAAACAGAAGGAAGAGGGGTGGAGAGATTATTCTTTCTATTTATTTTAGCTTTTAACATCTAGTCTCTGTTCATACGATATTCTCTTCATACAGATCCTAAGAATTCAAACTGGGTCACCGGCAGTTTATTTTAAAAAAAAAAAGAAACAACAAAACTCCTCCCAGATTGTGAGGAAAGTGTTTAATTTTCAACAGAATCTAATGCGTGATGCAAAAGAAGTAACAAAGAAACCCACCAGAACAAAAAAAAAACCACCTAGTTATTCTGAAGGACCACCTTTCCCCAGCTGTGGCCCCTTCATTGGGATCCTCTTTGGTCGGATCCAGGCTTCTCTTGATTTCAAAATTCAACCAAATTGATGGACACCTCTGCTCAAGTGCCCAGCGTTTAATGTTCCTCTCCAGATGTCACTGTGGTCCTGCTGTGGACAGGCTTCACAGCACTAAGTGCATTCAAAGTCGGTGGCGAGTTGATAGTTTCAAGTTATGTGTTAATTGGCTGGGAAATACCATTGCTGCTGATACCTGTTCTCGTGGTCCTGCTAAAATACGGCCTTATTTACGGGCAGCTCTTGCTGCAGGCTGAAAGCGTGCTTTGAAATTGTTCTTGCTTGTGGCTTAAATGAGTTGCAATATTTGCTCTTCTACTGAGAGCCCTCTACTTAAAGATCTGGCGTAACAATCCCGGGAACGTGTTGTCCACATCATGCCGTGAAGTTCTGGCCAGCTACAACTACAAACACAATTCTGTAGGCAAAGTAATTGAAAAGGAAGACGGACAGTGACTGACTTTTAGTGAGAAAATGCAGGCACGAGGTCTCAACAGCAAAATTGATCTGTTTCAATGTATTTATTCATCTGTTGCTGTTGTTTCTGTTCCAAACCCCAAAGCTGGTGTCACCTTCAATTCGAGTATGTCCATCGCTGATCAGCTGGTGAAAGCAACTGCGGATGCTGTAGAGCAATTATTTCACTTGAGATCCTTCTCTCTGAGCACGTAGTCTGGAACTTTTTTACTCAACCGAGAAATAGACTTTTAAAATTGTGCCCTACAATGACCATTTCTGTCATTAACTATAAAAGATAATGTAGAGAATGACTTTTACCTGTGAACACACAAGTACATAAGTCTGGTGAGGTCGTTCCCATCCTTGTAATTTAAATTATTGAAACACAAGATACAAACAACATTTTCCATTGTAACAAGGAGTTTGAGTGGGGCTTTATGTGTTATTTTAGAACTGAAGAGCTGCGGACGATTTGAGGCAACAAGCTCCAGTTAGAAAGAACCCTAAGTCTGGAGGATAGCAAAATAGCAAAAGCTAATTTGTCCTGCCCCAAGACAGGAAAATTTGGTTTTCTGGAACCTACACCAGTAGTGGCACAAAATTAATTTGGCCAAAGGGTAGGGCTGCTATTTACTGTTATTTGAACTGTTTCTGGGGGTGTAGATGACTGAACGTAACTCAGGTATGGGCCAGTAGACAAGACTTAATAGTTATTTTTTACTGTATCTTGTGTAGAAATTCCTTTGCCCAAAATAATGTCTGAGATGATGCGAAGTTAAGCAAGCAGAGAGAGCGCGGGGACGGCAGTCAGCCCTCTGGTACTCGTGTACAGGCTCGTAAAGCTGAGCCCTACAACTCTCCAGCCTTTCTGCACTTTATGCCAAAGACAAAATGTGACTATATTGCTGTGAGGGACACATTTTTAAGCTCAAACCTACCTTCATGGAAACCTGTAGACATTTCCCAATAAGAGACTTGATGTTCGGGTGCCGTTGCCCTAAAGCACGTAGGATTCTTCAAATTAATTGCAGTATCCCCAGAGCTAGTTTGACCAAGTCCAGAGACTGGGCACTTGGCTTTGCTTCCCTGAAGATAAAATATGTCTTAGTTTTTATTATTTTTTTTAGAGGAGGAGGGGAGGTAGGGAGGATATGCTCCTTGGCTTTTCTTCCGATGCACTCAGAAAGAAAGGGGGAGATGGAGGGTGACGCAGCGAAGGCAGAGCTAGTTCTGTGCTGTGCGGTGGTACCGGGCTGTGTCCCTGCTCCAAGGAGCTGTGCCTTTCCAGACGCTGGAAAGAGATGAAACAATGGGGGGGGACAGGAAAAAATAAGCTTTTCACTCCTGTTGATGAGCGGAACAGCAAAGTATGCAAATGCTAGCGCTCACATTCAATATTCGCTTTGTATTCAGAATTTCTCATGTTAACTCTAATTAGAAACACCTGTGGCCAGCTTTCCAGGGGGACTGAGCCTTCCCGACTGCTGCTGGAATTGTTCAGTGCTGCCTTGCAGAGCCTGTGCAGGTAAAGTCCAGTTTTTCACGCTACTGTGTACGTTAAGATGGTCTCACAAGTTCCTGACTGCTCCTGATTTGAATTTTCGGTTTCTCTGTGAGGATAAAAATACCAGTACCCTCATGGGTCTTAGTAGTAAGGTGGTGGGAAAATAAATCACAGCACTCCATTAAACTGGGTGTGAGGCAGAAAGGTGGACGTGGGTATAAAACCATGAAGTTCTTAGCTTTTTATTCAAAGCAGGGCTCGGATGGCGTGCCTCCATGTAATATTTAGGCATACAGTGAATGCCGAAGACATTAAAAATGCAGTATTATGCTTTCACCAAATACGACAGGAGTCCTGCTGAAAAGCTGACGCAGGATCATAGAATTAAAGCTGGGTAAAAGTGCAACTGCTGTGGGTCGGTGGCAGTTGCACTTTTTCTGCAACTGCAACGTTATTCTGGCGCTTCCAAACTTAATCCATCAGCCCTAATATTTGTTAAGTGTCCCCCGGGGGATACAAGTTACACAATGTTTTCCCATTTTGCTCAAAGCGCTGGGAAGTGTTAGCTTTGCTTTTGAGTGTAATAGTTCGAATGTTTAGATTCAGGGAAGTGAGGGTGCTTTCAAGCAGAAGCTGCTATATGTGACAAGAAGCCCACCACGCCTTGGCACCCGTCGTGGTTCTAACGAACCCCTTTGCAGTTCTGCCACAGATTCTCTAACACCTAAGCGCATAAAATCTTTGTCGATATTGAAATGTATGATACTATTATCAATGCTCATAGAAGAAATCTAGAGACCTTTGAAATATTTAACTACCCCTCTATTGTTGCAGGCTAAACATTCGGAATATGCTGTTTGGATCCCTTGAATTCCGGTTTTGCATGGAGTAGGTGCTGAATCGGAGAGATTTGATATTTATAAGGAAAACACAGCAAAGTCTAAATCAGGAAAGCTTCTGATTTTCTTTGAAAGTCAACTCCAACCACATCCTCGCTCCATCTGAAAGAGGGATCCACCCAATCCCTCCTCCTCCCGTGTCCTTTTCACCTACGGAGAGAAAACCTGTAGCAGAACCCAGGTGAGCCCAACATCCTCGTCCTTCCAGCCTTCCCTCTTTGGGATGAGTGGGGCCATCGTACTGTCCGCACCCCTGCTCCGGTCTGGACACAGCCAATGTGTCTCTGTCTGCAGTGTCCCTTGTGAGGGAAATTAGGGAAATGGTTTGTTTCCTGGGACAGAACAAGGGGTCATGGCTTCAAACTGAAGGAGGGGAGATTGAGATGAGATATTGGGAAGAAATTGTTGGCTGTGAGGGGGGTGAGCCCCTGGCCCAGCTTGCCCAGAGAAGCTGTGGCTGCCCCATCCCTGGAGGGGTTCAAGGCCAGGTTGGACGGGGCTTGGAGCAACCTGGTCTGGTGGGAGGTGTCCCTGCCCAGGGCAGGGGGTGGCACTGAGGGGGCTTTAAGGTCACTTCCCACCCAAACCACCCTGTGATTCTACTGTTCTATCCACCAGAACAAATGACGAATATTCAGCATGCACAGGGGAGGTGCGTTGTTCTTTAGTTGTACTCCTGTAGTGCCTTTAAATTCTAAATATCGCCCATGAGCTAAAGGTGTTTGTTGGTCTACAGGCACCGTGAAAAATGTCACTGTGTAAAACTACAGCACGTGGGCAATAAATATACTGTGATCTTGGAAATGATGTGGGTTCTTTGAGGTTGCACACTTGAGGGTGTTGCCCAAGTTTGCTACAGAATTTTTGGCAATTTCTTTTGTCATTTTAGAAATACCGTATCTGTACAGAGAGAAGATTGAATTGCTCTGAATTGTGCACGGGGTGCTTTCCTGGCTGTGGTTTTGGCTCACGATGTGGGAAGTGCATAAAACGCTTCGGTTCTCTCGATCCCGTGTCCTCATCAATAGAAAGCTGTTATTGATTCCAGCGCCTCAGGATATGGATCAGAGTTTCCAAAATTTAGCTTCAGAAAATTAAACCTATACTCCTGCAAATAAAGCTTAGAGGAGGGTGGAGGGTAGTGTCTGTGTGAATCCGTGTTTCACCTCTTTCAGTGTCATTTCCATGCACGGCGTACGTGGCGTATTCCTTGGGAGTTACACACGGAACGGCCTTTTAAATTTGCTGGTATCGTTTCACTTTTCTCATAAACACCAGTTTCCTTGTGAAAGCAATTAATGGAAGTGAGATTCCATTGCAGAACGTTAGCCGGTGAAGAGATAAGCAGCAAGCTGCAAGACGGGTACGGGAATCTCATTCCCGAAGCAGAATGAACGTCTCGACTTCAGCAATGTCAACAAAAACATGTTTCTTTTCAGATTTAATTTCCATGAGAAAGTATGCTAAATTAAAACCTTCCAGCGCAGTGTCCTTCCATTTTTTGCATTTTTACTACCTAGAGATCAAACAGTTTGACACAGCAAAAATTCTAGTGAGTTAGGGAGAAATGCTGATTGGTTTGTTGGCTGGTGGCCGGGGGAATGTTATGACCGAGTAATTATGTGTTCTGGACAGATGTATTAACCAGGCTTCGAGCTGGAGCCACTGGATATTATTTTAGTCATAAGACTAGAGGAACTGAATCATTTTCAAAGAGCTGGCTGGCTGACACTGCTTTAGCGATGCCTGTTCCAATGATTCCTTGGCAGCAACTTCCAACGCTGCACTTATGACACAGTAAACAAAAAACTACATTAAAGGTTTGTTTTTTAATCATAAAGGAGTTGAACATTTCCACTGAGCTTTTTTGCTATTTGTCAAGGAGCACTGAAGGCTATTGTAAAGCTTCCACCCTCCTGTCTCTCACCAAAGAAGGGGAGCTCTTTAGCAAAACTGTTTTAGATCTGGTGACAGCAACAATACTTCAGAATTCGAGGTTTTTATCAGTTCGTTGACTTCTTATCGCTAAACCTGCTGTGTCGTATTTGTTTATTGACTCACTTTGGGAGGTGAGTAAAAAATACTTGGGGTTCTGGGGTGGGTTTTTTTTTTTTTTGGACTGACAAGTAGAATGAGGGAGGTTTTCATTATCAGCTGCAAGTTGAGAGAGGGTGTGATTTCTCCTGTGCTGGTAAGTAATAATATTCTTTTGCAAGTTCCTGGACTATTACATAGATAGGTGAAGAGAGAAGTTGCAAGGGAAAAGAAATCTGTATTAAATGCCATCTTCACTGAAAAAAATGTACCTTTTACATGCAAAAGGACATAATGTGTGCATATATTAATATTTAATCTGTTCTAAATGTGATACTTGAGGTATTTCAGTGGGCTTTCTCACCTGGTGTCACAATAGGCCTTTGAGCTTCAAGAAAAGTTGTTTTATTCATTTTTTTAGCCACTTCGTTCTTGCAACTGATTTGCAAATGC
>VWZL01005271.1:235676-310192 GCA_013396915.1 Stercorarius parasiticus | reverse complement strand
AGGGGGGGGGGGGGGGAGGCGCAGCGGGGGGGGAGGATGCTCAGCGAGGGGGGGAAGGATGCTTGACGAGGTGGGAGGATGCTCGGAGAGGGGGAGGATGCCCAGAGCAGGCGGGAAGGATACTCAGGGAAGACCTCGTGGCGGCACTGCCTCTATGGAGCCGTTATCAAGCGTATTCTTGTTTTGCTGCAATTCCCGCGTTTGCTGCGCAAGTTTTCCTATCAGGAATAAACTTGGTATTAAACTGACTTTCACCCCACGGTTGTCATCTGTCGAAACAAACGACAGCAGGAGCCTGAGCCAAACGCTGCTCCTCGGGGGGTGGTGGGGGGGTGGGTGGGGTGGCTTTGGGCCCGGGGCTGACAGAGCTGACAGACACAAGCAGTTGGCTTCGTTGGCTTCTCAGGAACTTAAAAGCACGTGTTTAAAGATGTGCGTCGCCAGCAGAATAGGGACTGGGTTATTCGTCTGCTTACATCTCACTGTAAGGGCTGGTGTTCAGAATAGATCGCATCACTTGCTTGCTTAAAGGTCATTTTAATCTTTAGATAACAATTTATCCTTACCACGTAAGGGAGAGCTCCATCACTCACCGCCGTGTTATTCTGAACCCGATGTGTTATTTTCCCCAGCAACGTACTGTGGAGTCCTTTCGCAGAAACTTGCCTTGATCCGTGGTAGGTAACACTGACACGATGAGGGCTAAAAGTATTCATTGACAACTGCCAGTTAAAATAGTGCATGAAAAAAAATAACAATAATTAAAATAGCAGGTAAAAATTCGGTAAACATTTAATAAATTTGAAGCGGTATTTTTTTAAGCACTTCCAGTTCCAGCCTTCGGGGGGGGGGTAGATTTAAGGGGACTTTCTTCTGCTCTCGGATACCGATGGAGCAGTTCGCGCTCACATGAAGTTCACAATCTTTATTGGCCAAAATCCCTGGCAACCACAGGAATGGCATTTTAGAGTCATGGAAAAGCTGCGAAAGCTCACACAGTATTTTTTATTCTCAAAGATTCACAGTCTTTCTTTTTTTTTTTTTTTTTTAATTCTTCCCCCGAGACAAATGATTGTGAAGAGTGACAGAAACAAGCTTTTTTTTTGGCAATGAAGAACGTGAAAAAGGAGGAAAGGGAGGGAGAAGTACACAATGCACAGACCTGACTTCAACCCCCCCCCCCCCCCCACCCCCCCAGCCAACCTGGTCTTCTTCAGCCTTTGAGCAGAACTTCCAATATTGATATGGCAGGTGACAAATCTCTTTGGAGCTGGAAGATGTTACTTCTGCAGGCACTGCCGCCGCCTCGCCAAAGGCCGCTGGCCACACGGGCTACAAGGGGGTGAAACCGAAAGGGCACTTGAGAAAATTCAATTAGAGATCACTAACACACCAAGACACCTTTTCCTTCAGTCCAACGCTCTGCTGTGCCCGTAGAGGCGGCACTCTGGGCTTTGTTGTACAGATCTCCCGTCCATCAGGGGCATCGAACTTCGCTGTTTCTCTTCCCTCCGAGGTTCAATGCTTTCTGACTCAAGCGGTGCTTGGCTCTCAAGTGACCGTGTTACTTGCGGTAGGCACAAAGCCTCCAGAGAAACAACCCGCTTCTGCGCCTCCGCTTTACCGAGAGCAGGTTGGCCAAAACCTGTTGGCCTTGAGAAGGGGGCAGTGTCGCAGGCGGGCAACACGGCGACATCTATCAGCTAAAACACAGCACTGAGACCACGGCTCCGTCAGAGGGGGAAGGCATTAAAGAGATTTCTAAGCTTTTACCTCCTCCAAGCCGTAGCGACAGCCTGGCTCCGCTCCGGGAGTCACCCGTGTGCTTCTGACAGCGGTGGGGCCAGGTTTTTGCTGGGGTTTATCTGTTGGGTGCGTTGTAAGGACAACGCAGCTGAGCCTCCCTGGAGTCATTTCCTATCCTATGTAAAATCCTCCTAAAACAGGCTAAAGATCATTGATCAGCATTCATGGAATTAATTTGAGGACGGTTTTGGAACAATTATGAGATTGAAGTTACTGACACAAAGCTGTACGACTGGCCACGTGGGCTTCCGTTTCTCTTCCTTTCGTATAATTGAACAACTGCACTTAAAAAACATCGACACCCACTGAGAGCACATCTTAACCGCTGATCCCTTTCGCTTCTACTCTTTATTTCTATTATTTCCTCTTATGGAAACTGCAAATCTCACCTCTTCGAAACTCCTGTCCCGATCTGCATGCGAATTAACACTTTTAGTTCTAACGAAACCTTTAATGGAAAGTCTTAACAAAGAAAATGTCTCCCTTTGGCTTTCCTCCCCCTTTACTAATTTGTGTCTTTAGACCCAAACCATACATCTTGATTTATGTTTAACAATTTAACTTAATATTACTAAGTATTACTCATTTAAAAGAATCCTCAATACGTTTCAGGGTCTTTATTATTTCAAATAAAATCTACCTTATATAGGAAGTCGGCACAACGCCACTCTAGGTACTCTTTAAATCTTCAAATCAGGCCTTTAAGTGCTGTGATTTCCAGTATATGTTATGCAGCACAACGCACACTGGGAACACTTAATACCAAGAAAAGGAAATAATAAATTAACACCTTTATTTTTAAGAACCTGGAAAAAAAAAAAAAGAATGAAAGCTGATTACTAACCATGTGACTTCTATATTTTATTACATACCTAGACCTTATATATAAGGAAAAAGATTCAAGCGCCTGTTATCGCGTTTTTACTGTGATAGATGAACGTTTTGTGGCTGCTGTAACTTTACTGCTATGCCAGGGAAAAAAAACCATCAAAACCCAAACCCACCTTCGGCCAGTACAAGTCAGAAATGGCTCTCACACTCTAGACAGCGTGCAACAGCAACAAGGACACTTACTGCCACACATTCCTAGCTGGAATATAGAAATAAGTTATACTTCGTGTGAATTTAATGTGAGGCTCCTGCTTGCCTCCCCCAGAGACGCGCTTCTCGAGCACTTCTAAGCAGTCCCCTGACTTCCTTGCTTGTTTTTGTCATGCAGGGGATTGACGCCGCAGAAGGCAAGAAGCCTATTTAAGAAGTTCTCCAGTTCTAGAAATATGTCTCAATCGTTACACGTAATTATGACCATTAGTCTGAATTCCAGATGGGAAGACAGGGAAACTGCAGTTGTGACAGTACTTTTTCCACCACTTAAGACATAGCTCCTGCCAAGAACACCTGTGCCATCACGCCCCGTCAGGAGCTTAGGGGAGACCTTGTCACCACGTGCCCATTTCAAGGGTGGGTACAAAGAAGATGGAGACTCCCTTTTTGCATGGAGTCACATGCAAAGGACAAGGGGTGATGGGTTCAAGTTACTCCTAGGGAGATTCCAACTGGACACAAGAGGACAATTTTTGACCCTGAGAACAATCAGCCATTGGAATAATCTCCCCAGGGAAGTGGTGGGTTCCCCATCGTTGGACGATTTCAAGGTTCAGCTGGACAGGGTGCTGGGCCATCTTGGCTAGACCGTGCTTGTGCCAAGAAAGGTTGGACCGGGGGATGTGTCCCTGCCCATGGCGGGGGGTGGGACGAGATGATCTTTAAGATCCCTTCCAACCCAGACCATTCCGTGATTCGGTGATCCTTGAGGTCCCTTCCAACCTGGGGTTCTGTCATTCTGTGCTAAGGAGGATGTTCTGCCTGCTGCAGCAGGGCAGTACTAAGCCTTTTTCACCATCTACATCTCTGAAGCCTCGCAGGATTTTTTAATCCTTTTTAGTGGCTAGAACTGATGCCTAAAGGTGTGTTTTCTTGGGAGGGGAAGGCTGCTTTTGAAATTAAAGCCTTCTTTTCAGTTTGTGTGCATTTCATGTGTAAAGAGAACACAATGCTCAAGCTGTAGCCCAACAGAACAAATTTCCACAAGGAAAGCGAAAAAGACAAATCATTAATATTTTTCAGTATCATAGAATCAGCGAATGGTTTAGGTTGGAAGGGACCTTAAAGCCCCCCCAGTGCCACCCCCTGCCCTGGGCAGGGACACCTCCCACCAGCCCAGGTTGCTCCAAGCCCCGTCCAACCTGGCCTTGAACCCCTCCAGGGATGGGGCAGCCACAGCTTCTCTGGGCAACCTGGGCCAGGGGCTCACCACCCTCACAGCAAACAATTTCTTCCCAATATCTCATCCAAATTTCCCCTCTTTCAGTGTAAAACCCTTCCCCCTTGTCCCATGGCTCCCCTCCCTGCTCCAGAGTCCCTCCCCAGCTCTCCTGGAGCCCCCTGAGAGACTGGCAGGGGCTGGAAGGTCTCCCCGGAGCCTTCTCTTCTCCAGGCTGAACCCCCCCAGCTCTCTCAGCCTGTCCTCCCAGCAGAGGGGCTCCAGCCCTCCCAGCATCTCGGGGGCCTCCTCCGGCCCCACTCCAACAGCTCCGTGGGACATTTTGAAAGAATTGCTCATTTTCCGATGTTACAGTTACACAGGAACAGGACTGCAAGCGTGGCTGGGTTTGGCACACGTGTCCCTGTCGCCAGTCCCACCGAGCAATACAGCCAAAACTCAGACAGGTTGCAGAGATGCTCTTTCTCTTGAAAAACTTAACTTGAACCAGCTTTGATAATTTTTTTTTTCCCCCATTTTAAAGAATTTCTGGTGGCCGTGGGCGATAGGACTTTCCACAAGGTTCGTAGTACAGGCTGTGCCTGCTCTGAAAAGTGCAGTTGATGCCGGTACCCACTGTCAAAGCAACTATTGAAATAACAAATGAGCTTCACTTCCTCAGAGTGTGTAAATGTCCCGACTTCGAGTTAAGCTGTCAGCAGCTGAAAGACAATACCATTGACATGTACCTGGCACTAGTTACTTGGGTTTATTTTTTCCTGGAAAGCTGTTTTGGGCGACAGAGCGGCGTCCGGGTTTCCCAGGTTGTTGTGCTGACAAACTGCAGTGGTGGTAAAGGCAGGGAGCCTGACAAAATCTCATTAATCATTTTAAATTAAATCCAACATTCCTCTCCAACGCTGCCAAGAAGCAAGCTAACTTTTACAAACGAATACTCTCTCCGAAAAGAACTGCTCTCCTGAGCACGTTGCTTTCGGATAAATACGCTTGATTTCTGTCACGCGCACAAGAAGTAGCATTTTTAAGCTTAAAAAATAATGCGTTTGTTGGATCGCTAGGAATCTGAAAAGCCCTTTTTGCTCCTTTTCCGTACTAGCAGCTCTGAGCGAGCCACATCTCTGAGAACGCGCGCCTCTTCAGCCTTCCAACGGATCGCAGCTTTTTGCTTTGAATTTTAAAACAAATACGGACAGTTCACTTTTCATGGAAGAGAATTTCACAGAGGGACTGAAATTATTCTGGGTAAATATTTTCTAACCCATCTCTTCTCTAAGTTTGCTTATAGGAAGAAGAAAGGAAAACTGCAAATTTACTAACACCTCCGTCAGCAAAAGCAGTGAAATGCTGAAGGAGCAGTGGGATCTCTTCAACGCTTTTTCTCTATGGACCTCCATTTCCGTACCTCATCCCAACTCGCCGGTTCTGATTTAATTACACCCATCGTACGGCGAGTCTGAACGTCTAACATCCGATAAATACCACTAGAGGATCACATAAAATTTTGTCTCGCTAAAATCACCATCACAAGTAGATTGTAAAAGTTTGTATACTACTGCTCTTTAAGGCAAAATGAAAGCGTCCCGTGCCTACGGGAGACACAGGAAATCCATTCGGTCTGTCCTTTGTCCATTTTAACAGTGGTAGATTTTACAACGGCAGAGAACAAGTCATCAGCCTTAACGTTTATTGGTTTTGATACTTCCATGAAATATGTGAAAAGAAAAAAAAAATAAAAAAATCCCAATCCAATATAAGGCAAGTAAATTTGACTTTTCTAAACGCTTAATGTTGTTATTTTGACATTTTAGCATGATCAAGTAGGTAGACCTCGGTTTTGCTTAGGCACTTAAAATAATTTAATACTTGTTTTCTAAAACCCGAACTATAAAAAGTATCAGATTGCACAACGACGCCCTTACACAGAGAACGAAACTGTTACCGCTTCAGAAAAGAGCAGCTCCTGTTGATAGATTTGTTTCTGCAGAGAACACTAATGAACTGCGCTACACTGCACAGGAAGTAGCAACATTTATTTGCCCAGCTAGACAGTTTATTTTCCTAAATCTGTATTTTTAAACTGTTTGTAATTTTTCTTTTTTCCATTGGGGGGGTGGGAGGGAAACGCTGACGAGAACGAATCGATTGTTTTTTTTTTTCCCCTGACCGCGGATTTCTTGCCCACTTGAAAAACTGACAACCGTTGTCTCTAACTTACAATTGTTTGGGCTTGCGTGTGTTGGAGCAGCTTTGATTTATTTGAAAAAGCCAACGCTGTATAAATCTGTTGTTTAGAGTCTGAACGGAAAGTATTCAAGGCCGAAATAGAGCTCTGAGAAAACAAAGAATATCGGACACCAACTATAACTAAGCCACACGAATACGTAATATACACCGCGTTCCTCCAATAAACACAATGAGAGCCTCCGAACTCATACAGCCCCAAGTGGGCTGGATGATGTGACGCTGAGTATGGACACGGGTACCGCTGTTTCCCCCACGCGACCCAAGAGCAGTTGACTTTCTGTCACATCTGTGTATACGAAAGTCAGTGAAATTTCCGAAATGGCCATTCGGAACCAGCTTTAGTGTCTTTTAGGGCCAGAATAAGGCTTGGGATCCTCTGTCCAAGACTTCCCAAGTGCCTGATCAAGCCGTTATTTCCACGCCACACCCATGAGCGCACGTGGTGACGCGTGGGTCAATGAACTATCTACCGCTACTGTCTTTTAAAACATACGTGGAGAAAGCAACAGCGCGTTGAGGAAGCCACTGCCCAAAACTTCTTTTTAGAGGATGACTAAGAGAATTCAAACTTTGCCCTTCTCACTTTGTAAGAGTATTGTTACACCTGCTTAAAAACTGTTGGTTTTTTTTTTTTTTAAATGGAAAAGTGCCTAAATTAATGTAAAGTCTAGATTCTTAAAAAAAAAAATAAAATTACCTCTTCAAAAGAAAAAAGGCCAGAAGAAGTGTCTCTTGTCATTTTTTGTTTCTCAGTTACCTCCATGGGAACTCACCCTTGGCGTGCCGTGTTTGCTGCCGAGTCGGTAACACAACGTTGGGCACCACGCGACACTCCGCAGAACGCTGGGCGAAGATCAGACGCTGCTGTCTGTACGCGGGTTTGGTTTGGGTTTCTTCTCTTCCCCCGGACTTTCGTCTTACTGAAACCTTAACTGTATCACCCTGTTTCTAATTTATCGTCGTGGCTGTTACACTGACCTTGAAGCTTTCTAAACTTCGTTAAGTGATGTACTCATCTATTCCAGAAAAAACACGCTATGCCTGCCCAGAGGCTCTGTTCTGCATCTGTCTGAGGATGGGAACCGAGGGCAACTGGAAATTAAGAGAAACGCAGATTAACAATCCGTACTCCCAGATCAGTGCAAAATCACGACCAGTATCACTGATGTCACCGCAGATAGCAGTCAGAAGAGAATCAGGCCTCGCTCTGCATTTGTGGTTTGTGAAGAAAACATTTCCTGGTAACATTAGTTGTAATTTCAGAATGCACTGAATTCTCCTTTTTAAGTGTATACCTCCTGAGGGGCGCTTTCTAGAAAGTGATATTCTGCAGTCTTCACGTAAAATCACTTTAAGGAGCACAGAGACACTTATCCTTACTGTTGGTTTTACACTTTATGTTAAAATTTTTTCCAATTGGTCTTCCCGCCCCCGCCCAGGACCAGATACCTGCACCTTAACCAAAGCTCCCCAACGTGCCATACACTCTTTAGCTGCGTTTGGGATTAAGTGACCGCTGCGGAATGCGTCCTTGGGCTTTCTGAAATGTAAGAAATGACAGAGGGTGAAACGGTGAGAAGTCACCCTGGGAGAGGGCAGTGATAGCACAAAACCTGTCTGGAAGATTCCTGGCTTTGGCTGTGGCTGCTACACAAATACGAAGGGCATTTACACTTGATTAAAGGTAATAAAGGTAATTAAAAAAGATACAACTTTTTCTAGGTGCATTTTTGCAGGTAGACCAGAGCTACAACGCATTAAACAGCTGAAGTGGCAGCCGTAGCTAAATTTTTTTTCTCCCTGTCCTTTACGTAGCCCTTATGTGGACTGTCATCATCATCGCTCTTCTTCTATCTAAGACAAATGTAACCCCACCTCGGCGCCAAACAGAAAGCAGCAGTGTGCGCAAAGCGCGTGCCTACGAGGGGTATGACCTGCATTCCATTCCTGGCTCTGCCATAAGCTTCCTACGTAAAAAAAAAATCAGATTAATCTGTAAAACAGAACTAAGAATGTCTTCCTACCTCATCTCATGGTGTGTTAGGGAAAAAGGATAAATCTCCTCATCACCGGGATGAATCCAGATGATAGCAATAGCTGAATATTATGTAAACAAACATCATGAGGAACAGCTCTGATTTCAACGGCACGTTATGCCAGTTTAAGAAAAGCACTGCTCTACGAGTGATGTGCAAACCAGGCAAATCCTCGCTCAATCCCTCCACACGCACAGCAGTTGCACCACTAATATTCTACGGCGTCAGAAAACATAAGGCACAACCTGACCGACACCATTTTTGTCCTCTTGTCCCCAGTAACCCGTGGCTGCAATACAGCTTCGCGCTCACTACGCGAACCGCACCATTTCCTGAGGCTGTCCCTATGTGACATCAGGGTTCATCTAAAATAGCGGTTGTAATCTTCTTTACAATTGAGTGAGCAGCAGGTTGGCAATATGCTAATATAAGTTCGTCAATATAGTACTAATTATCAGCTTAGATATTTTACAAGTGTTATGTCATCTCCTGGAATAAACTTTATTGCAGTATTCAGACCAACGTTTCTCTAAATTGCGCATCTGAGGTAGTCAGCATTGTAAAAAAAAAAAAAAATAATGCAAAAGAAAGAAGTACAACGCTATTTTAAGAGATAAAAGGAGAAATTTTAGTTAAAATATTTTACAATAAAATAATTATGATTATAAATCTCTGTAGTTAAATATATACACATTACACGGTATTCTAAAAAGAATGAACTTATTAAAGTTTCAAGCGGATCTAATGCACAGATTCACCACTTCGTCAGCTTAGACTGCAATGTCAGTTTAACATTCGTAAATGGCCGTGTCAGACTAATGGCATTGTTTTGTGCAAAACTAAAAAAATTATGAAAACCAGATCTCCAAATTCTTCCGTTCCCACAGTAAATAGATAGAAAAGGTAGTTTACACATACACACACTTACACACACAAACTCTGATTGCATACAGAGGTTAGAATGACCAGCACTAAAATAACCCCCATCTCTACAAAATAATTAATTTCTTGAATTGATGTAGTTTTTGAAAATTACAAATTTTAAGTGCTAGCAAATTGTGCTTTTAGGCAGCCACGTGGCCGATAAGGTAGATGTTGTCGTAAAGGTGCCCTACAAAATCTTCACTAATATTCTGTGCAGCTCGTCGTGTATTTCGGATGAACTCCCTCTTCGACATTTTGTTCTTCACGTGAGGGCTTGTGAGATCAATGGAAAGGAGAATCAAAGAGTAACACAGTACGTAAACTGCATCTAGACAGGAGAGAATAAATAAATAAATAAATAAAATTTAAAAAGGAAACCATGATCATTAAAAATATTGTTCCCTGTCCAAGAACCTTTATGGTCTTCATCATCTGGGCTTATAATTATATATATAGAGAGGGATACATACACACACATATATATAACAACTCAAAAGGGTATCCCAGTGAAATAAAATTCGATACAGCAATTTTCAAAGTAATAATGTCAGCACATTGCCAAATGAGTATTTACAAATCTCTTAATATTTCCACGTTATCCCGAAGTCACCAAGGGCTTCATGCACATCATTCAAACAGATTCTGGAAGTTCTTGTAAACTAAGGCCAATATCCTGCTGAAGTTTATCTTTAAATATGTAAGCAGTCCCACTGCCGAAACCTGGCTCCCCCTCAATTAGAACTGCTCGTTAACTTGAGGGAGGCCCAACATCCCCTCTCTTTTCTGCGGGACTATCCGCCGGGTAAAATGTTAAGCGCATAAGTCTTTGCAAGAGGGAACTTAGAGACATTACAGAGCTTAAGCACAGACAAAAGCGAAGGAAAGATAACACGAAAATAAACCCCACTTATCACCTAGGTCTAAGAAAAGAATCTGTATGTTGCTTTTAGTTTTTTTTCAACCCGAGTGGGATGGTGCCTGGACGCTGAGCCCTCCCAAGCCACAGCTGTTCTTTCAGAAACACTCGTTTAGGTGCTGATTTTAAAACTATTGTAAACAGCAGCATCATCCAGAAAGACACAATCCACTAAATCAAAGCTCTTTTTTTGCTTACCAGGGCTAAGGCCGAGCTCTCTCATCAGATCAGGGTTACATGCGCAGAATCGGTGGGAGAACTTTGTAATGAGAGTCTCCAGGTACTCCCCACGCTCCTCGGGAGCGTGAATGTGTCTGAAGAACTCTCTCAGTGCATTTGGCAAGAACTGGTTTCGGAAGTTGTGCAGCGTCACAAGGTCATCCAAAACATCTCGCCTGGTAGAATATAAAATCCCACATCATTAGAAAAGTTTCTTTTAACCTTTTAAATATGAAAATGTAGGTTTTAAAAATAAAAAGGAAAGCTTTAGAATAGTTTATGAGCTTTGTTTTTGCTGCAAGACAAATTATCACTAACAGCACAAAGATAATAGAAACACGTTCTTCAGACGCTTACAATAATAGCCAAAAACTATAAAAATATACATTCATCAGAATTCTAAGTTTCTTTATGTGCATATTCAATTATAGTCTACATAGAAGCTTCGCTTCCTTTAAACTGCCTGACAAAGCCATTAAAAAAGACAGTAAAGGGAACAGATTCACGTGTGCCACACATTTTGGTGCCTAAGTAGAAACCGCTACAGGAGCACCTTGTCAAGGCCAGGCTCAGAAAAACTCTTTAAAGTCTACGTCCCTCAGGGTGCGATGGTCGCTTCCACTGAACACAGAAACATGTAAGGGATTCAGACTAGTCTCCATGAACAGATATGCAAGAGACATCTGAAGGACATTTGGAAGCAAATTTGAAGTGAACCAAAGAATGTTCTCATGTGTTTACCCTTTCTCTTAAACATTTCAGTACTAAGAGAGGAGTTTCAACATTTAGAACCCTCGTTTTTATTTTTTTAGTGCCTGATTACACTGTTTACGAAGGGAAGATGAATGGCAGTAGGGGTTGCTGCTATTAACTTGTAATCTCATATGTTAAATGGTTTTGTAATCTTTTCTATTGCCAAAAAAAATGATAATCTGAAGTTCTACAGCCCAGGACTGTCAGCGGTGATAACACTACGGAACGACTCCTTTTATTCCTTTAGTGGTACAGGAAGATGGGATGCAGGAGAGGATTCCTGCTAGCAGTGCTGCCGTCCCTCTACTCTTCCTATTTAGGTCGTTATTACTCTCCTCCTCTTTCAACTTGGCTTGAGCGTGTTGGCGCTCCTCTCTCCTGACACTGCTCTACCCCAACCTGAAGGTATCCTGGAGGGCAAGAGAAAGCGTTGTGGAGGCAGAAGAGGATGCTCCAGCAGGGAGAAGGCTCCCTGCTCCAGCACGTGCCATCTCCCATAGGATGCTCTACAGCACCCTAGGAGGTGGCTGCAACTTCCATTCAAGAAAGATCAACCAAGTGACGATCAGATGATTCAGCATTAGTTAAAACGCTATCATCACTTGCTAAAGCGATAACTGTTTTTTCTGATTAACACCCATACAAGATAGGAAAAAAAAAAAAAGCAGCAAAATATCTATGAAATCTGAATAACATATAGCACAAAGATTATCCCAAGCACTGTAACTTCACTGTAACTTCAAACCAATTTATGCCCAGAACAGCAAAAATGCAGAAAAAGCACAGATGTGAGACTGACTAGTTCTAGGTGGTATTTTTAGGGGTTCTTATAAAGTGTTAGAGTCACATAAATACTTGAACTGAGTAAGTGTTCAGATTCAGCAGCAGCATTACTTACTTGCATTTTCACCTCTTCAAAATTACATCAATACAAGCAAAGTATTGTTGAATGGTGCTGTACATTGAAAACGAAGAGGAAATGTCTCAAGAGAAATTCAAATTACCTTTCATCAAGGTAGATTCTCAGCTTCTTCCAATTTAGTGTTCTTGTGCAAAAGATAAACTTCGCTATTTCTTTCGGCGAATCATCTAGTATGCCCTTGGACATAAAGTAGTTGACTCCCTGAGATAAAATACATGTACGTATAAATATGTTTAATCTTCATAATGTGTTTAGGAACAGGTATTGTACTTGGCAATGTAGGAACATAATCCTACTAAATTAGTTGGTTTGTTTTTCAGAATAATTCCTCTTCCTCAAAACCACATTTCAACATGCACAATGCACTCTAAAAGTATAAATCAAATGCAAAGAAACAGCTTATTGTTATGGTTGAGATTTTACATATACTCATAGTAGGAAATTTAAAATTATGAACCCCATCACATGCATGATGGTCCTTTAGTAATTCCTTTACAGCGTAGACTAGTATTTTGGTTTTCATACTTTTATACTAGTATTTAAAGTGCTGCGGGGACCATAACTTTCAATTTCGTAACTTTTGTAATTAAGAAAATCTTAGCCATAATGTGTTTAGTCGTTAATATCTTTCATTAAAACACTAATGCTCTCACATGGATACGATGTATCACATTCAAATAGATGCATTAAATGCATTTGTTTAAATGTGTAAAAATGCAAATAAACACAAGCACGCTGATTTCAAAGCAGAGGTAAATATCAACATATATAAATATGCATACACATAAATAAGAACACTGTGCCTAACACAAAAAAAAAAACTTTAAAAAGATAGGACAATTGTGTATATTTTATATTCCTATTACGATTTCCAGAATTTTCCACACTTTGCCAAGCACAGATTTCTTATAGAATACAGAGGCCAAATTTCATTTTAAAATATTTCAGTGATATTCTGGATTCTTTTTGTTCATTGAAACATCCCAAAGCATAAAACTCTTTCCCTTACGACCTCAGAAATCAAACCCAAGCTAACGAATTTTAAAAATGTTCACATTTTTCAACAACAAAAATCTAAACGTGAGAGTAACTAAGCAACTGGTTTCAACTCCATCTGTCAGGGGCTGGGAGTGGCTCTGAGCTTTCATTCCAGAGAAGTGTCAAAATACTTAAGTCCAGTAGCTCTTGGCTACACCACAACGTCCAAATACTGTAAAACGTGTAGGACAGTGCACTTCTGTGTAGGACAATGTACCGAGGCCACAACCTAAACCACCTTTAAAATGCTTCTGAAATCTTTTTTCATTGATCTCCTGCTATCAGACTTCACAATATTCTGCAAGTCTGCCCTTTGAGTTTGCATTACCTCTATAAAGATGTAGGGGCAACCTGTCACTGAGTGCGTAAACTAACTTCCCAGTGCTCTTCAGTTTTGCTTAAAAAAGAAATAAAGGACTGAGTGCAGGTTTGGAGAGTTGTTTTATGAAGTGGATTAGCAAAGCAAAGTGTCAGTTACACCAAGCAAAAAGAAGTTAGAATATATGCTGAAGATATCGATAACATGAGCGAAACGCCAACAAACATCTGTAATATTATCTAGCTGTTTTTACCAGTCCATAATTTTTGCTTATATATTTATAGAAAATAGCAGTTAATCAGCATATTTTTTTTGTTAAATTAATGTTTTATAAAATAAATAAAATTACAAAGGTTTTATACAGGTTAGACAAAAAAACCCCAAAACCCTGGCAATTTTAGGTCCTGTTTTTAAGAAGACTCTTTATTTAGGACCATAATGAAACACGTATTGCACTACAAGCTGTCATTTAAGTTCAAATTAGATCATATTTAAGTTTGTCCATAATATAGATGGACAACATAAGGTTAAGTACTTTATTGAATTGGAGCTAAATAGGAAACTAAAAACGGGAGACCAAACTGAACACCAACTGCACATTAATTCCTCAAGCATTCTGGCAACTGATACAAGACCAGCAGCAGAACATCACCTTTACATATATCCTGACTTAATGAGACCTCTGCACTTGCTTCAGTAATTAGTATTTGCTGAAGGTAATACAAGCTGAAGCCTGGTGAGACGTCTGCATAGCATTCCTGCTGCAATTATTTAACAACGTACCCAAAAAACACCTGGCAGGCCACAGATGAGGCAGGATGAAAAGAACCTTTTCTGAGGCAGACAACGGGCTGGTTTCTCTCTGACAGTAAATCCTGCAATTTCTTTCATGCGCTTGATTTCAACTCAAGGTAGGATCTTCACCTGACAGACTACCAAGCCTTTGCAAAGCACTTCTATTCCCTGTCTCTAATTCTCTTTCTCTCTCCCCGCCCCCACACCTGATGCTTGACAATCTCTTTCTCCGTGACTGCAGCCTCGTTACGCATTTTCCCCATCTCCTTCACAAATAAACAGGGTATAAATAAAATATACTTCAGCACATGCCATCATTTTTAGTGGCTTTTTATTTCTTCCTAAGCAACCACAAACACTTTGCAGCAATAGAAACCCGATTTCTCTGTAAAATTCTTAAATTTTGGCTCACAGCAAATGAAATTCATTTACGGCACGTCATCGAATCTGCTTTTTCTAACACTGTAAACACTGCCTTGAATTCCTCTCGGAACCTGCACTCCAAATAAATCCCTTTTGGTAGCTAAAACGGTCGCTTGTGGCAGGTATACCAACTGAAATGAGCAGTCCTACATGCTACGAAAATCTAGGCTGAGATTATTTATCGGTCATCTGGTGGTTCTCTTCGGAAAGATTTGACTGAAGGCAGATCTTACCACTGAATTTCAGACAGCTCTGGATAAAATCTTAATGTATGAAAGTGTTGGTGTAAATGATATATGCAAATAACAATCATAACTATAGACCAATTATAACAACAAAAGCCACTCCTCGTATTTCAACATGTTATTTTTGACAATTGCTCCTTTTCTGCCAGTCACAGGATGCTTGTTTTGCCAATCTATTCTGTTACAGCCCTGACACTCCTCGCTCGATTTCTACCTGTTCCCAAGAGCTTTTCCATTCATTTAATCCACACAGGAGAGCCAAAACTGTAAAGTTTTCTTTTTTAGTATTGGTTTCATTTCTGCATTGATCTCTTTCTCTTCTAAGAGTACTTTCAGAGCTTTTCAGCACCGCAGCCAATATTAAACCTTTTGTAGTTGCCTCTGACATCTGGTTAGATACGCATACAAAACAAACCCCACATACTCTAAGTTAATGGCATAGAAATTTTAGAATCAGTATTTTTCTACATATATATGTGATTTCTCATCTTAATATTTAAACGGAATTGTTTGCAAAGTCAGAGCTGGGAGACAATTAAGCTTTTTACCTAATGCACATTTAAAAGAAATGCAGGAAAATAAATGACAATTTGTCAATAAAGACAAATTTCACTTAATATTTGAAATTTCAAATTTCACATAAATGGTTGTACACATGCTCTGTTTACCTTAACAGTGTTAAAAGGTGACTAAGGAAATCACTAGTAGCATACTAACGTTAACATTTTTGGGTGATTCATAATTATGCGAGTTACATGCTTTTACGTTTTGGTAGGATTACATAGCTATCAACATAAAATGCTGATTTTTTTTCTAGCCTGTACTGTACCAAAAAAGACAATTTTGATCACCAACCAAATTAAAACACTCTTAAATAAAAGCTGATGAAATACAGGAATTCAAGTTTAAATACTAGCTCAATTATTTAGATAAATTCTTTGCAGGCAGCGACTGTCATTTTATTCTGTACATATAGTATCTGGCATAGTAGGGCCTCAATTTCTAATTGTGGCTTTTAGGTAACACTAACATTATTAGTAAATAATAATTAGACATGTATGGTACTATTATTCCCATTTTTCTAGGGAAATGCAGTATCTTAATATATTTCCTGGTGCATCTTCTGGAACAAAATGCACACTGCTGATGGTTTTTCTCATTTTTTTCTAATATTTCTAATAGAAGTTTTTAAGATTCTTTTCCTAAGTTATTAATCAAGTCATGTGGTGACAAATGTGGACACGATATAAAACATACATGTCAAACAGCGTCTCTTTCACTGTATGTCTTCAAGATACATTCTCAGTGATACACACTTATGATGGCAGAAATCACAAGTAGAACGTAGAAATATTTTCACGTTGCTCAGAATCCATAACTAATAATTTACAAGATTAAAGTTCTCTGGCTTTAAAACAGAGTTTTCAAAAGGTTTCAGCTGTCTGGTCCATTCCAATGTTTTAGATAGATTACACAAAAGAACTTCCCTCTACAACATACACATACTTTTAATATTCTTAGGACAGATAAATGAATGCATCCCAAAATTGGCTTCTTAGTAGATCACTATGAAATATGATAAGCTTTCAAAAAATTTGCTTAGAAATATACAGCATGGTAAATATTCCATCCTCTAAAGACTATCTGTAATTAAAAGTCAGGTCAGGTAGCTTTATGCAAGTGGTTAAAAATTAATTTATAATCAAGAAAAGGTCAGAAAACTGACCTCCCTGGCCAAAACTAGGGGCAGTTGGTAAGGAATGAGACAATCAGAAGAGCAGAAAGTGCTTAGTATAAGCGCTGTCTTACTGTACTTTATTGTTATTATGCTACATAAAGGAAATCCTGACCTCACTAAACTCTCAAGAGTTTCAGTACAGTCCAGATGCCAATAGATCCATAAAAACAAATGCTATTAAACACAATCCGTTAGAATCATTACCGTTAGGAATAAAACAATAATTAGATCATCTTTCCTAACCAAAGGATTCTGTTTTTCACCTTAAGTTCCAATTTTAACTACACAGCATAGCTCCGTGTAATAAACTTGACAAAATATTTTGTAGGGAGTTAGAAACAGTATACAAACGGTGGGAAATAACTTCTGGTTGCTTACAAATTCTGAGTCGTAAGCGTATGAGATATGAAATGAGCACTGCACGAGAAACACTTCGCATACACCATACGCTCTTTAGAATAAAATACAGCAGAGACCATGTAGGCAGATTAAACAACATAATATTCATATTCAAGTGTTAACACTAACACTAAATCACCCCCTTTCCCCAAAGAAACAAAAACCAAGTTCCAAAATCTTGGCTACAATGGTGCTGCCATAGGAAAAAACAAAACAAACAAAAAAAGTAATGAGAAACCAAACATGCGCTGGAGTATTTTTTTTCAGATTACGTGTAATGTGATTAGGCACATCCTTTCAGCAGAATGTGAGCCCCTGCTATGAATTAGGCAAGCTCATGCACACGACCAATACATGAAGTTACAGCAGATATCACAACACCATGCACACAACAATGGCTAACCAGAGAATCCTACCACAAAGTGTGTAGATGCTCTTCCCTACCCCGTGAGCCACCGCTAGCTCTGGAGCTGTTGCTGTGGAGCCTGGTTACCCATTTTCATGACATGGGACGTGTCCTTTGGAGAATCTTGCTCCTGTGGCTGTAAGTATTCCTATTTTTACAGTAATTTGATCAGGTCTGTTATCAAATGTAAAGCAGAGTTTGGCAGGAAATTCGAGACGCAATTTGTAATAGTGGAATGTCATATCATAAATTCCAGTCACAGTGTCCTTATAAGAATAATTCTGCCAATATCACAGTGGTAAACAAGAAAAGCAATAGTATTTGTGAATTCTCCTGGAACTCAGGCCCTGAGTGATTCCTGCCAGGCTATGGTGCTCCACAGGGAGAGAGGAACAGAAGCCCTTAGGAGATACCCTGAGGTTCTCGTCTCTCACTAGGCCTGAAGCAGACGGTTTGTACTACTATTGTACAATATAACCATGATGAACCCAGAAGAAGTAAGTGTCGCATAATAAATTTAATATCTAATTTAGGTATACTGTAAAGTAGCTCTAATTCACAGACCTTAAGTTCCTTTAAAAATAACAAAACTTTTATTCAGTGCCTTTTGTGAAGGCTCCAAATGCTTGAAACCTACCAAGACTACTTTAAATTAGGTTGGAATATAACAACATATTATTAACTAACATGGTAAGTGCAAAGTTACATTAAAACAAATTGGAAGACAAAGAAAAATCTGGGTGGACAAAGCTATTACCAATTAAAACAATATATTCTTGAAAACACATTTAAGTTGCCTAAGTATTGTGTTTAATTTGAAAAGCTTTGCATTTATTACTGAATTCACTAAAATCCTGCTGAAAATCCATGCTAATCACTCAAGAGGCAGGGTGCTGATAAGATGTCTCAGCACCGCATATCACAGTTCAAGTCAGAGCTCTACCAGAGAAATTACAAAACACTGTAATTTGCGACTAATAAAAGAAGTGGGTTTCTTTATCAAGCAGAATATGAGATAAAGCAAGAATTTAAACAAAAATCACATTATTGTAATAATTCATAAGACTGCTTTATTTATTTCACCCCGTGGCCACGAGTTCATGTTTTCTGTATATCAGCAGAGCGAACTGTTGGCTCCTAGAACTGTATCTTTTCATGTCTCTCAATCCTTTTCCTACTTTGTATTTATTCAATCACCACTTCCTTGTGTATGTATAAATAACGCAGGAAGTTAATGCTACTTTTCGTTCAGTACCGTGTACCTTCTTTTGCTAGGAAACATGGAGCAGGAGTCTGGTTTTGTACACAAAAGACTCTCTCTTGGGTGTTAATTGCATATCTCCCACGCAAAAGCTGTCTACTCTCAAACTCTCTTCTTCTTTGAAAGGTGACAGAACGAAAGCAGAAACCGACTTTTCCAGTTAGTTAAATTAATTAATAAATGGAAACCTTTTAGTTTGACATGGGGTGTTTTTTGAAAATAAATATATGTTGTTATATAGTATGAAGATAGATTATGCATAAAAAACATCCACAGAAACCAAATCATACTGATCTTTAGGACAGTTCAGCAGTCCATCTTTTTCATAATATTTCAAGATTTGCTCGTTGAGAGTGGACATACTTAAAAATCCCTTACAAGAAACCATAATGGTCATAGAATTAATTGGTGTTATTTTACACCTCATCCTGCTTTAACTGAAGTGGGAACAAACTCATACTCCGCAGAAGCATTTTAGCATTTTAATTTATGTGAGCGTATTATTGTCTTTTTTAAATTCACCATTGTCTCTTCGGTTAGGATCTCTGCCTCGTTCCTAAGTCAATACGTGGTTATGAATTTCTGGCATCCGTAGGTCAGACCGCTGTACAAAGCAATTAAGAGGCAAGCCATGTAAATGATGTGCACAGGTACCATATGCAAAGAAAGATCAGGATAGGGCTGTAACTGGGTATTAACCATTCCTACAGTAAAACAAACACCTATTAAAACTTGGCTTTTAATACGGCTATAATTATAAAACAACAATCACAATTATTTTAACTGTTTATAACGACAGTTCACTTACCTCATCAGGGTTGGCATTAAAGGTGAGACTGCCCTCATCTAGCTGCATATACAATTTTCTAAAAGAAAATCCTAGAGGTGGATTCTTATTGTATATAGAACAGTGACCCCAAGTGGATTTGCACAACCTGTGAAAACAGAATTAGTCTCTTATCAAAATTCTTTTCTGCATTTCATGTATTTTACATAAGCAAAATGCAATCAACTGTGCAAAGCTAAATACTCAAACTATAGGAGAAGTTAGATCCAGGTTGCTCGTAACACTTAGTTTATAAGCCTTTTGCATGTGCATTGCTAAAGTCTTCATTTATATGATTATCGTTTTCTTCTCACACGGGTTTTGATGTATTTGAGTGCAATCTCGAAACATATCCCAGTAGGTGGCATTGTAATGACATCCACACAGCTGAGACCTCTGGCACTCCTGGCATCTGAACACTGGGTAACTGGGACAAGTTGTTCTCCTGCAGCAGTACGACAGGATAAAAAATTGTGTTTTTCTTGTGCCCCAGCAGTGCAGTGAGTGGGACACCACAACGGCACAAAATGATGCCATTAACTCACTGCTTTCCCTGTCTGTCCGTTTCCACCTAACTGTCCGTTTTCCAGTCTTGACCAGTCGTAATTATTTGATCCAGACCCATCCCTCTGTATCTCCCATCACTTCTCAGTTTCTTGCCCTTCTATCCCACCCTGACTCCCTGTCTCAGTTTCATCAGTCTCCTTGATGACACCATCTGAAATTCCCTTGACCTTGCTCGTTCTAGGCACTCCAGTTGTTACCTAGATTCCTTATAGAACTGGTAGCTCTGCTGCAACACATCTGTGTTGTAAATAATTAGGCCCAACGCTTAGGACCCAGCAGACAGCCACTGAGGACATGGGAGAGACGCAGGTCTTACCTGGACTGAGTTCAGAACTACAGCCACAGGACCTGCCAAAGCCTAAACTCAAACACGTCAGATGTGTGGAATATTGAAGACTAAGATGTCTACAGAGATTATGCAATTTGGGATTTTTATTAATTTGCTAAATCAGGACACATTTTCACTATCAAAGTGTATACTTTGAACTGACTATTTGGGAAGATTTCACTAAAAGTGACAGCTATTTCCCAAGATGAACTCCGAGGGAAATACATATTTTCCCCCCCCCCCTGTATGTTAAGAATATATACTGAATACAGGTAAGGAGCTGTAGTACCTTCAAGCTTTGGTCCAGGGAATTTATTTGTATTTAGTGTGGTTTTTATACCAAGAACCAAGTACAATACAACGCGTACTCAACTGCCAAGCTATTTGATATACATCAACTTAGAGGCTTAGCAGGATCTTCACTAGAATTCTTGTGTCCTGACAAGGCAAGTCCCCAACAGCAGAACAATTGTGACTAAGAAGCTACAACTGCACTATGCTATTGCTGAGTTCAGGAAGCATGATAGGAAGGGAAGCTGCTTAATTCAAATGTAGAGGGGCAAAGAAATAGATGAGGAAGGAAGAGATGTAGAGCACAATGAAAGGAAAAGAAACAGGACCTGTACAACCACCCAACTATTACAGCAATACTGCTTGCTGTCTGCTAAGTTAAGGGGTAAAGAGTATGTTGTGAAAGAAGATACAAGTTCTGCTGGCCGTCTACTCTAAAGATAAGTATGATTTCATGAGTCTTTCCTAATGTGATAAAACACCAAATATCAGAGAAAATTACTGCCTGGACATACTAAATCTGCATATGTTATATATAAATGTGTTTCCACTTGACACATTTGAGGAACTGACCTTTCCTTTCCCCCTTCCATCACCATCTTCCAAAACCAATACACTTAAGTCGCTCTAAGACAAATACAGTAAATGAGTTCTCATCCCTTTCTGCCTGGAGCTTCAGATGAATAGGTTTGCTTGCTCAAGTCAGATACTCATTTGAAGTTCTGAGAAGTAATAATACAAACATTTGAGATGTGCTTTGAGCTAATAGAAAAGTGAAAACAAGTCCTTGGGTTTTTTCCCCATGACATATCAAACAGGTGTGTATTTATACACATACACACTTGTACCAAGCACACTTGTGTATGTAGTAATCTCAACTAATATCTGATAGTAATTAGAAATCCAGAATAACACATTTTTAACTATATTCATGTCAAATCTCATTTAACTTAGGAAACCTTTCTCTAAGGTCATAACGACAAAAAACACACGTTGAGAGAAGTTTAAAATCTAATAATTATTTTTACTATGTCCAGGTGATACTTTTTTTTTTGCTTACCCTTGCCAGAGAAGCTCATCATTAGCAAGATCCTGCCAGACGCACGAAGCTAGACAGAGATCAGTTGCATTCAGGTATGACAAAATGGTAAAACTAAGCTCTGGTGGCAGCATTTCCAGGTTAATGAATCCTTCTTGTTCTTTAGATTTTCTTGTCTTCAACAGGTGGTAGATGTCGATGCCTCCTTGGGCTTGTTTGCGATGGCTTGTACTGGAAACGTTGTTAGTAGCTATCCGCCTACCATGTTCTCTGGTAAGGTAGCCTTGTCCGCCGTACCCTTGGTGTTGCAGTTGCTGGTTCCTAGCAACTCTCCAGAGTCCCTGACCCATCTGCGAGCCTGCTGGACATAAAATCCAAATTAGATGTTGACAACTATTTATAAATACTTGTAAGACACACTGGAAAAATAAAATTGTAGGACTGACCTGAATAGAAAAAAAAATTGAGTTTTATCAAAGTTACGCTGACGATGTAATCTGTCTCTAATGAAGCAACTGAATAAATACTGGAAACAAAACCCATAAAAAAACTAGAAGTTTTTTTCAAAAATTTCTATACAAAATTAACAACAACATTCTGCAAACGGTACCAAATGTATCTATGTCCTATGCAAGTTAAGAAGCCTTAACCACCAGAACATTTGGAATTATTATCTTCAGTCTTTAAAATTTAATACAAGTAACTTATCTGGAGTCAATTAAGCGCTATAACATGTAAGGAGAAACAAAACTGTCCTGAGTAGCGGGAAGCACACAAAATTAGGCTGTGACTGACACTAAGACATAGCTTAGTGACTTCAATGATAATGCATTAAGGATTCAGTTTCTTGTTTCTGAGCTCCCAAAATATCTCATAAAGCTTTCCTGCATAGCAGCATAAATGCTTCATGATAAGGCTTCTATATCTTACTTATCATTGTGCTTGTTATTTTTTGTCAAACTTTGCTGCAGATAGTAATAAAAGAACATATCCTGAATGTTAGTCAGTTGTCAAGAATTCTGAATGCCACAACTCAAATTTCAGGAACTGCCTGTATTTACCAAGAGGGAAAATCAAAGTACAATAAATCATATTAATTCAGTGTAGGAATGTCATCTTAATTCCATCACAAGTAGTGTATATATATGGTGATCTATCTTATTTTTCAACTTTTGCTATGATGACAGACCACTAAAGTGATCATACTAGGAATCTGCAGGTTCACGATGCTGACTTCAAGAAAGAAACCCTTATGGCCTGGTCTGGTAGGATTTGACATGTATTTGGAATTATTTATAGTCTATTAGCACAGGGAATTAAAAATGGGGCTTTAAAACTGTTAAAGGTTGGACATGAATGGAAACTGTTCCACATAAGCAGAAAGAAGCAAGCCATGGATGCAATGAGTGATTATGGGACAAAAAGAGAGAAATTACAGAAATTACAGGGGGGGGAAAAAAAACATAACTGAGATGGTAGTAGACCAAAGCCAGGTTCAGGTGGCTGGTGAAGCAGTTATCCGCATAAGCATCCATTCAGGGGAAGTTCAGGAATTAATTTCTAGATAAGGCCACGGTCGAGAAGAAACTGTAGTCACATGTATTATATTCAATTTATCAATACGCAAGATTTTACACAGATTCATCATTATTTTTATTCTTATTTCTTGTACAGTTATATATTTGGCTTAATTTTTTTTATCGTACAGAGGCAGGTTAAACCATGATCAACTGCTATAAATTATCAGTTAAAAAAAAAAAAAGCTTACTGAGTGACACCATAAATAGGATATACAACTGGCTGCAGGAATGTATGCATAAAGAAGGTATTCTCATTTTCTTGAGACGAGCATAAAATTTTTAACAGTCCTTAGGGCTACCAGTAAAGTTGCTTCACAAGAGGAAGCTATACCACATTTAAAAAGTGTCAACACAAGGATGAGCAGTTTGATGAAACTGGTAATTCATGCTGGTGTTCGCAATTAATTTATGAAACTTCTGGATGTAAATAAAGCGTATTTCTTCACAAGATGAAGAACTCTGCCTTTATTTTTCATCGTCTAGCTAGATTTAAGTAGGAGGTAGCAACTTTTTTTAAAGAGATATTCCCAGAGCTGCAGTTGCTCAGTGCCACCTTTCTTTTTTTAGCACCAAGCTAAAAACCAGTTTGTGTGTAGGCAGTAACAGCCACAGGCTGGAAGGAGGAGAGGAGACTGTCCTAGAGGATGAAAAAAGCAGATAAGGAATATTTCTGAGCAAATACAACATTTCAAAAAGGGCTTCTATCACTGCACTGGAGGATTCAATTAAGATAAAGTTCCTATTTTGCTAGGCACTGTATGTGAGCTTGTTAATTACTGAAGTACAGCACTTAGTAAACAGATATCTCCAAATATACTGAGAGGCCTCAACCAATTCTTGACCTTAGCCCTGTGAGTAAACTGAACGCTGCTAACAAAGCACTACACTTTCAAATATGCAGCTGCCAAATTTAGAGGCTGCATTCACTCTCAGAAGATATCAGATGATCCTGAATGACTTAATAATAATGATCTCTCAATTCAACTATGTAAAAAAATTTAGGGTTTTGAAAGACGTAGATTTATACATACACCTGTAACTCAAATAGAATTTGCACACTTTCTCAGTAAAAACGAAAATAAAATCTGCCTGAAAATACAGCATTGACTATAAACAAAATGACAAAATAGCCAAACAGCAAAATACTAGCTTCAGGGACAGAGAACCAGCAGTAAAACCAGCTTGTAATTCTCATCATTATTTCAAGTCCTTAATCACTAAACCAATAGAAATCAGCAACAAAAAATATGACAATGTTGCAATATTAAACCTGACATTTTACAAAAGATGAAATGAGAGAACCTATTCTACGTAAACTCTGTATGTCTAGTAGAGAGAAACGGAAGTTCTGTTAGATGTAGAAATCTCTTTGTTGAAGTAACTTTTTGTAAGACAAATTAAGGAATTAATTTTGCTAGCATTTTTGCCATCTTTTCTGACATTAGTTTATATCATGATAACAAAGCCACATTTCTATACACATTTGTTAACTCACAAGTGTTAAAAAACTTCTGAAAATACTAATTATCTGGGCACAGTATAAACAAAAGACAAAAAAAAAGGAGTAACAGGAAACTCAAGGCTCTGAAGATCATTAGTAATCATATTGTGACAAGTTCCATAATCATAATACACCAGAAAGACTAGAGAGAAAGGCCACCAGCAGCATTATCAGATACAGTTCATAGACAGGCTGTGCCCAGTGAATTATCAAGCGAATTTTATGCTATCAGATAAGTATCTGGCAATTTTATAATAGCTTTCAAACCTCTTTCAAAGCCAGATTATTTTTCTGTTCCATTTGGACTACTTAGGGCTACTTCGCCCTAAATCAAATATGCAAATTTTAGTTGCTCGTTTAATATCTTTATTGTAATATTCAGCTAGAAGTTCCTGTTCACAAAATACATGCCATTGAGGAATACTGAGCTAACAAGTATATCAACAGTTTTCGTTGGCGCTCACAGGGTTTTTCTAGCCACGCAAAAGCTAATTGCGATACATCACCAACAACATAATCACTTCTAAATTATTTAACACTAGAAAGTGGCTCCAAGAGAGAAAAAAATACTATGACATTCAAGAAAATAGCCTGCTTATAATGTATTCACAGGCTTATACAGAAGATGGCACTGGAGAAATCGTTTCAAAAGTCTTTTTAAAGATAAAAAATGGTAAAAAAATATATAGTACCAACTGAAAAAATTTCAGAGAAGAAACAAAATCAGACACAATTTAAACCATTCTAGAAACCAGTTGCCAGAAATCCACAAGCTTTAATATGCATGTAGCTACTCAGCAGCTCATACGCCATTTGTTAAATCACATCTTATTTTCCCCCATCACGCAATTACTTATAGCTTTGTAGCAATCCATGATGAATGCTTTGAGAACTCACTCATAAAACAAGATGAGTAAACTCATTGTTATTATAAAGCCCTTTAAGTAATGGTGTCCAGCAGTTATGTTTTTAAATTATTTTGAACATACATTTTCAATTTCCAGATTCAATAGGTCACTCAAATATATGTTTCCAAACTTCCAATCATGTAACTTCATCTAATAATTGAAACCTCTTGATAGTTTGGCTGTAATAACTATCACAGTAGAAATAACATCAAGCTTGCTTATAAATTGCTGATTTTCTCTGGCTCTGTCAGATATCTGTCTGAGTCTGATTTCAATTTTAAGCATGTCTTCTTCATGTTATGTTTTTACTGCATAATAAATTATTGTAAGAGCACGATAGGATCCTAAAAGCTAAACATAAGATAGATTTTTACACTGAAAGAGAGTAGATTTAGATTAGATCTGAGGCAGAAATTGTTTGCTGTGAGGGTGGTGAGCCCCTGGCCCAGGTTGCCCAGAGAAGCTGTGGCTGCCCCATCCCTGGAGGGGTTCAAGGCCAGGTTGGCCGGGGCTTGGAGCAACCTGGTCTGGTGGGAGGTGTCCCTGCCCAGGGCAGGGGGTGGCATTGGATGGGCCTTAAGGTCCTTTCCAATCCAAAATTTTTTATGATTAATACTGTACTGGCTTCTGCTTAACTAAATAAACACAACACACACCCTCGATGGAAACACTTCACGCAGCCGAGCCCTACGCCTGCTGCTGTGCGACCACAAGTACCTCAAGAGGAAAACGTCCCTTCCTTCGATGTTATCGCGCCTGAACCCCCGGTCATGGCAGCTGCACGGGCGCCCGAGGCCTGCCGCTCCCCCTCACGCCACGGCTCCAGGCAACCCCGCCGGTGGTTCCAGTGGCACAGCCCGGACCACCCGCCGAAGCTGAGGGGACGCCGTCCCACCGAGCCCCGCTTCTCCCCGCCGCAGGCAGGCAGGCAGGCAGGCAGGCAGGCAGGCAGCCGAGCCCAGCCGAGCCGGCGCCGGGCCGCCCTCCCTCAGCGCCCACCGGCGGGCCTGACTCACGGGCACCGCCCCCCGCCCGCCATTGGGCATCCCACAACGGCCCCAGCTCTTGATTGGCTGCGCCGCCCATCCGTCCGCGCCCGCCTGAGGGGTCCCGGCGGCGGCCCGTACCTGTGCGAGCTGCGGATCTCGACCGCCGCCGCGACGAGCGCGGCCTGGGTCAGTGCGTGTAGGCCTCGCCGGGCGGGACGGGGCTGGGCAGCCCCCGGCGGCAGGGAGAGGCGGCGGGAGCCAGGGAGGCCCCTCCGGCGCGCAGGGAGGCCGCCGCCGCCCCGTCTCCTGCCTGGCAGGTGTGACGTGTGCTGTTGTTGCTGGAAGTGACGTCACGCGGAGGGGGGCCGGCGCGGGAAGCGGAAGCGGCCGTTGGCTGCGGCGGCAGATTCGGTCTGAGCCCGGGAGCGGCGGCGGGCGCCTGAGGAAGGTGGGGAGTACGGGTGAGCCGCCGGGGCCGTCCCCCTCCCTCAGGGCCCGGCGGTCTATGCCCCCCGTCAAGGGCCGGGAGTTTGTCCGCCCCCTCAGGGCCCGGCGGTGCCCAGGGCTCCCTTTCCGCTCAGGACCCGGCGGTCTGTCCGTCCCTCCGCCTTCTCCCTCAGGGCCCAGTGGTCTCTCCGTTCCCCCCACCGCCTTCTCCCTCAGGGCCCGGCGGTCTCCGTTCCACCGCACTCGCGTCCCCGCCTTCTCCCTCGGGGCCTGGCGGTCTGTCCGTTCCCCTGCCTTGCTCCCTTCAGGACCCGGCGGTTTGTCCGTCTTCCCCCTCTTCCCCCTAAGGGCCCGTCGGTCTCTCCGTCCCCCCACTTCTCCCTCAGGGCCCGGTGGTCTGTCCGTCTCCCTCCGGGCCGTTGAGCCTCGGGGTCAAACAGGGGAGGCCTGCTCTCCATCTGGTCACGGGATACCGAGGTACTTGGTAACTGGCATGGGGTTTTTTGTGGGGTTTTTTTTTTTATTAGTTATTTGGATACCATATGCAATTTTGAGATTTGTTCTTTAAACCACTTGCAGCTCTGGGTTGCCATCTCTTAAACCCTTGTTGTACCTGACTTTATTCTGGGTAGCCAGTGTTCTGTAACTGCTCTGTCATGAATTCATACAGGCAAAAATTTTGTGCCACTTTTACAGTGTTTACCTTCCCAAGATGTTGAAGTATTTTCTACAAACTTAACTCTGTTATTTTTATGGTCTCTTGAGCTATCTCCTCTCAGATTTAGATATTAGGAAAAAGTGTTTCACCATGAGGGCGGTGAGCCCCTGGCCCAGGTTGCCCAGAGAAGCTGTGGCTGCCCCATCCCTGGAGGGGTTCAAGGCCAGGTTGGCCGGGGCTTGGAGCAACCTGGTCTGGTGGGAGGTGTCCCTGCCCAGGGCAGGGGGGTGGAACAAGATGATCCTTAAGGTCCCTTGCAACCCAAACCATTCTATGATTCAGTTTGTAGTGAGGGTAGTTGCCAGTTTTTGCATCCAGAGGTCTGGTATAGAAAGGATTGTTGATACTTTTGGGAAACAGTCTACAGGATTAGATGAATTCCTGTGAGAGTGTCCTCTATGAGTATTTGTATTGCAGCTTAGAGCTTCAGTTTTATGTCAGACTCTTTGAAACTCGTCTTGAGATCTGGTTAAATTGGCAAAACTGTAGGGTGGATCACTTTGTAAGGTAATGCAGGAAGAATAGCTGCCTCAGTTTCCAAATACTCGAGGTTAAATTGCCTCTAGCCTTTAATGATGAGTGTTGTGTACTTACATTTAGCATGACTAATAACTCAGAACCCAACGATTAAAGAGGAAGAACCTAATAATTAAATAGGAAGAAAATACTTTAACTAGGGCAGAACACATGTGAAGATGTTAATCGTGAGGCTTGCTGATTTAAACACAATAGAGGCAGAAGAAGGAAAAAAATGCACAAACGCAGACTATTGTGAGTGCAAGCTTTAACTGTAATTTTTTTTTTTTACTGTACTTGAAGTGTGTGGTCAAGAAGTTCCTTTCAAAAAGACTCATTGCTTTGATGATTAGGATCAAATAACAAAGCTGCAAATTGGAGTATCCATCAGAGTTAATTTCTGACAAGGCTAGACATAATCTCTTTGGAGCATTTGGTTTTGGTTTTTTTTCTGAATATCATGTGTCAGCAAGAGAAATGATATGAAATTCTGTATTTTGAGTGTCTCTTCATGTATAGGCTTTCAGGCAATACCTCTTCACTGTTGGATTGGTAGACTTCAACATATTTGTTTTCTGGCAAGAAAAGAAATTCAGTGAAGACAGTGGCAGGCAATTATCTCCCAGGTTATAGCAGAAAATTCAACAGTAAATGTCTGTTTTAAGGCTTTATAGCTGAAATCATTACTTTTACTGCAGCTTTTGGGGGAAGTACTGTAGAGGATTAAGCCAGTCACAAGCAAATCTCAAGGATGTGAGGAAGGAGAAAGAGAACTCTTTCGTGAGCAGTGTCAACTTTCTGTACTTCCATACTTTTTTTTCCTTGTTTATTTTACAAACCATTCAAAAAACACCAAGTTTGGTCAGTCTGTCCAGAGTGCTAAGGTGCAGGCCACTTGTTTTCAGTTGTGACTTAAGAGCTGGACTGTCGTCCAGTCTGTGCTTTTAAGACTTGTGTTGGAGAAGAACTAATATTGGTTGCTTATAAACAAACAGGTGCAAGATGCAGTAAATAGTACTCTTAGGCTATCTCTAAATATAAATGTATTTTGAAGAAATGGAGTGAGAGACAGGGATCTTTAAGATTATTATTAATACTGATATTTGAAGGTACTGCTTCAGGTCTGTCTCTTTACTATCTGCCAGCCAGGGGGAGTTGCCAGTATTTTTAGATCTCTTAGGGCAATTTCTTTTTTGTTGTTGTTTTTTTTTGTTTTCCCCAGTCTCCTCTTCCTCCATTTAAGAATTTACTAACCAGTTCTTATTTATCCCATTGATAGATCTGAAAACTGATTCGATGATTTCATGGTTTGCTGATGCTCTTTTGTTCTTTTTTTTCCCCCTCTTTGTTTTCCCCCCCCCCTCCCCCCCCTTCCTTTTTTTTTTTTTTTCTTGCAGTCTTCAGTTTCCTTGCAGGACAGTTCTGCAGGGAGGAAGGTACCTTTTGTTAGTTTGCACCGAGTCCTTAGATGAGTGTCTTTCTTCTGTGAATCAAAGCCCCCAAGAAATTAAAAGTGGATTGATTGAGGGTTACTACTTGATCCCATTTAGAATGAATGAAAATGATGACTGATATTAATTGGTATCGAGCCCTAGCTTTGTGCCGAATGGTAACACTTTGGAAATCGTAGTATCTAGAAAAGAGGAGCAAAAACGTTTGAATTTCAGTGATAATTCTATTGCATTATTTTTTTTTAAAGCAGGAGAATGTACTGTATTACACATATTTCATAATCTGAAAGAAGAATAGCATGTGGAACAATGGCAACAGGAGACCTAAAAGGAAGTTTAAGAAAAATAGAACAAGGACTTCGCTTGTTAAATTATCCAAGAGATGTGGATTATACAGTGTAAGCGGCAGTGTGAACATATGTATGCTAATACATGATGACAGCAAGAAGTGTAAACAAGATATGTATAAATATTAGCGTTGCAGCTGGTGCTGAGTAAGCAGAGCATATGTCTGGGGGAAGCTGGGGTTTGATATGTGTGAACTGGAAGATAAAAAGATACAGTTTTGCTGTGCTGAGCAGTCCTTAGAATAATCCTGAAGTGTATCATTATCTTGCTCTGCTTTCTTCTGCTGTTTTTCTCTGTTCTTTGATTAATCTCTCTTATAATTTCTTTGTAAGTGCTATCAAAATTTTCTTCAGGACACTTCATCCTGTAAGGATTAAGAAAAAAGGTATTAAATCTTGAGATGGAAATGCTGGTAGGCTTTAGACCTGGCAATGTTATAATTATAGGAGGGTCACAAAAATGTTGTTTTGAGCATTTTACAGGTAACACTAAAGACTGCTGAATGAGATATGCCTGGAAAAAAACTTAAAATGAAGGAGATACTTGCATATAACATCCTGCGATATTAAAACACCTTTCAAGTTAAATGTTTGAATTCATGTAATGAAAGGCTTTTGCTATCTTCTGCTGTGTAAAATACTTTTGTTTCTCAATAGGTTAGTAAAGGGTGATCCAGCTGCGTTTTTACCAATCATCAGCTATTCTTTTACATCTTTTTCAACTTACATAGCAGAACTTTTGGTAAAGTGCGATGTGGAGCTCACAGCAAAGAGTGACTTGCGTTTTATTGAAGCTATTTATAAGGTATCTCTCTTCCTGCTCTTTGCAGAGGGGACACGGTTTTGAGGATGGCCTCAAAAGAATGAAACATCTAGTATGAGTATTACTAGAAAGGGAAAATTTTTGGCAATGAATGTGAATTGTAATTGTGATAGGATTTAAGATGAGTAGTAAGTCACTGTGTGGCAACTCTTTATTTAGATTTTCATGAAAATAAGGGTGGATGTTGTTAGCCAAATCTCAGTTTTGACACACTTGCAGAAACATATTGTTTTATGTTTGTTTTGAACAATACCGAAATATTATGTTACACTTCTGTAGATGTGACCTTAGAAGAAATAACCAGCAAAAAAACGACAGCAAACTTCACTAAGTTTAGTGAAAGTACAGTTAAGGAATAGAGCTATTTTAAAATACCATGCCATATTAATATATAAAGTATAATATTTAACAGTTTATAAATGGTAATCAAATTCTTAACTGAATGAAAAGAATTTTGAACTATTATTAAAAATATCCATAAGCACATTTTTATAAAAGGTGACTTGCTTTGTTAACGCATACTGGTTTATTCAGACTCATTTTCCATCCGAGGAGGACAGAGACTCCTTTACAAAGAAGCTCAGTGGGAGCCTTGCTTAGCCCTCTGATGCATTTGCTGAGATTAATACAACTTTTTATTGTGCGTTCACTTAGGAAACTTTTTGTTTAACTTTTTAAATATTAATGTCTACAGTCATTTATTTCATGAATCTTAAGACTGTGAGTTAAACTTTAGAAGAGTGATGTGAATGAAATGTTTCTGGAAGAGGTATGTTGAAAGTCTAGTCAGAAGAAACAGCTGAGAATATATAAATAACCAAATGAGAAAAGGTTTAACTGCTGAAGTGCAGAACGAAAGAAAAGATTGTAGAAAATTAAGAACCTGAGCATGCCATTTCTACAACAAATTGTGTAGTGATTTTGAAAGTGAAGCAAACTCTTACCTTGTTGCAGGTTCTTCGAGATCAATTTCAATATAAACCAATTTTAACAAAACAGCAGTTTCTTCAGTTTGGCTTTGCGGAAAGAAAAATGCAGATTGTTTGTGACATCATCAACTGTGTGGTGAAAAAACATAAGGAATTAAGTAACTCGAATAAGGTACTGATTAAGTAGTAACTTTGTTATGAGATAAGCGTCTTTTGACATGCCTCGTGCTGCAGGTGAAAGCTGAAGACCAGTTTATTTGAAGGTGTGATGTTGCTGATAGTCAAAATAGGGGGAAAATGGGTATAAAGTTCCATTGCAAGCTTGAGTGCTATCAGGTATACGAAAGACATGAAGCTGCCAATGCTTCGTAGTATAAAAATAAAAATTAGAATGAAGATAAATCTAATATTTGGTATCTTTTCTTTTACGCTTCTCAGTGTAGTGAATGTTTGTGTAACTGGGTAGACTTTTCAGATAGATTTAAAAACAAAGCAAAAGTATCTGATATGTTGAAGTTCTGGTAATGTTTAATTGAAACATGACACTTGTATTTGTGTTTCAGTGGTACACATCTCAGATCCAATTATTTTCATTATTTATATTTGCCTTCATTGTTAAGGCATTACTTTTCATCAGTGTATGCTTTATTAATGGGAATTTTCAGTCTTCATATTTTACAGGATTTTGTTTGAGTTTATAACAGTCTTCAGGACTTCTTTATATTTAATTTGTTGCTTTTGGGGGCATAGCCACATTTTTTTTGTATTTGTTTGTCTTTAAACTCTGGTGCAAGTTGCCTTTTCTCCTTACGATCAGCTTTGATGCAGCCTTGCATAGGTATTAATGAGTGTATGAATGTGTCATTCACTTCCAGATCTTTCTTCTCTGTAAATTTGGGTCATACTTAAATGTTTTTAGACATTATTATGCTGCAGAGGTTTACATGTGTTTGAGTGTGCCATGCAATATTCCTGCCTGTTACTGATTGCAGAAAATGGGATGTGTCATCCCATCCCCATTCCCCCTCCCCTGAAAATATTCCTGCGGTAGAAGCAAAATATATAATATTTTCTTCTCTTTACTTTGAAGGTTAAATCCCAAACAAGGAAAAAACTCAGATCTTTTACATGTGAAGTGTGGTCAAATTGTGATAGTGTCCTTACTCTTCCTAATGGCAGTGCTCTGAATTCCAAACAGGTATGAAAATAGCTTTTATGTTGTATGTCTAAAGGTTAATTTTGTTTGTATCAAGTCAGGCTCTTTCTGGAATATCTGCTTTTGTTTAGGTTTTAACAAAACAAAACTGGTCTGATCAAACATTGTTTAATTTTTTTTCCTCTCAAAGTGTGGTTGACTGAAATAGTAGCTAAAATACAGAGGATATTGCTTTTCTCTTATGCTGAGTAGTTGATCTCAAAGTCTTGCTGGTAATGATCTACTACTGTTGTTTGCCATTTGAATTATATCAGATGAAGGGACAGCGAGGAAAGCGAAGATGCAACTGGAAAAAGAATATGTATCCTGTTTGGAGATTGATGTGTTTGGCCTAACGTTGCAGTGTTTTCAACATAGCTTTCAAAACACTCTCTACTTTTTTGTCTGAATCTGTTCAGCAAAGATTTCTTAATGTAACGTTCCTCTTGGCTTCAGTTTTGCAAGAGTAACACTTGATTTTATGCATTATGCAACTCTTGGCCTGTGGAAGAGACAGCTTTCCTAATATTTTCTGCTAAAAGGGTGCAAAGTAAAATTGCACAAAACTTCTAGGACTGTGACTGCCCCTTAAATGTCAGTGATTTCTATTTAGAAGGAAAATACCGAAGGAAAACTTCACAAAGAAAGTATGTGGAATGACTTCTTTGGCACTTCTGGTTGTTGAATGGTAGAACTGAAGGGGGGTATATGTGAGTGTATTAAGAATTCCGTAGAAGAGGAAAGTTTCAGCTTCACTAAAGCATCTAGGAATCTGTAAGTGTCAAGGTGCTGCACAAAACTGGTAATTGTGGCTTCTTAATCATTAGGTAATTTATTTTTGTTTGCAACGGGTAGTGATCACAGGACTTGATCCACCTGGAAAGAAAGGAAAAATTTGTCTCTTATTTTATTCTCCTTAAGGGAAGCATTCAAAGGAAATGAAATGCGTAGCTAGTCAAGGAGAAGAGAGAGTTCTAATCTTCCTGGTTAGACTATTTTTTTTTTTCTGAATGTTTGAGTGGTGGTTTTGGTGTTGGAACTTTCCAGATGTATGTTAATACATACAGTGAGATTCATACCTCCTAATCCACACTTAGAAATCTAACAAGCCTCACAATAGAGAAGACATTAATGCTTTCATTACCCTTTATGGAAGGGAACCAGGCTACGCAGTGCATATGGTAAAGTCAGTGCATGTTTGTTTTACGGTTTCATGTCTACATATTTTTTTTTTTTTAAATTAAGCTGCCTGCTGTTGCTTTCTGTGTTGTGCAACTAGTTGGGATAAGATTGTCAGATTTAAATAAATACTAAAATGTAGGTCTTTTCTGTCTGTTACTTGGCTGATGAATTGAAATGTTCTTGTAATGAATGACATCAGTGGTTTTATTTTTCTTTAACGTACTCAAAAGCAGCCTCTAGTAGAACGGCACTCAGGAAATGAAGTTGGTGATGACCTTCATCCACTACCTCTTCCAGCACAGGGAGGTAGTAAGGAAGAATTGCACCTAGATCATGATGTTGTGGAAGTGAAAAGTGAACAAGTAAGATCTTTTCTTTTAAGATGCCATCTGCATGTGCTCTTAACTTTTCTTAGAGGACTTTTTTAAAGGCATAAAGGTTTTAACAAGATAGCTGGATGCTTCTTAAGTATAACTAATAGATATATAATAAATGTATTGAAAGAGTTGAAAAAAGTCAGTTAAATTGTACTGTCCTTTCAAGAGCCAGTTCTGACAACGGTTTCTTTAAAATACTGAGTTCCACAAATTGGCATATTGTGGCAATTCTGAAAGAAAAATAACTTTCTAATGTAGCAGAATGTGGTTACTGAATTGGAGGAAGATTCCACTTAATTTCATTGATCAAATGATGAATTATATCTGTTTGAAATTAGAGGATGTGTGTTCTTAACCATATTTTCAGGTCGTAGAAGATAATTCTGAGATCGAGTTCCTAAAGAGTCAGCTTGCTGATTGCCAGGAAAAGCTTCGTAAGCTAGATTGGATGGAAGATAAACTACACGGTTTAGAAGAGAAGCTGAAGGGAAAGGTGATCATAGATGAGACAGACTGGAATAACTTGTTGAGTCGAGTTTTGCTTCTTGAAACACAACTGTTGTTGCAATCCAAAAAGGTATGTTAACTTCTGGCTTTCTTCTATACCAAAAATTGCCCAGACACAATTTTCTCAGCCTGTTTCTGCTCTTCCTGCCTCCTGATGTGTGCTTTGTCACTATTTTAAAGGCATGATCTGAATGGAAGGGCTGTTTAAGGAGTTGATGGCATTTTTTTTCTTACCAGTTAAGTTTTGTTGTTTTCCTCATGCTCTCTGAAGCAAAGCTCTCTGTTGGAAATAATTTCCTTGCAGAAACAGCAGGTTTAGCTAAGCCTGTTTTCATTAGTAATGACCGCGTGTGTTTTTATTTCCCACTGAACTTGTAGGAGGAAGCTTTTGAAGACTCTTAATTATGCTGTTTTTGAAAACTTAATGTTTCTGTAGTTGAGAGTCTCATCATGCTAGCGACACATTTAAGGGTTTCCTTACTTTGGTCTGCATTATTCTGAATTTCTGAATTACTGGCCTGCAAGTGTTGTTGCTGTCGATACAGTTGAATTTTTTTAATTCTCCAGACTCTAATCAGATATAGATATTCCCTTTGGAAGATTAAGTCTTCACTCTATATAACTAACATTGACAAAAATAGATGGCATGCTTGATAGAAAATACAAGGTTAATGGAAAAGTGAATTCTTGTATTAGTCCCGTTCTTAGTTTGTGGCGCTCTGAAATTTCTAGCCTAATCGATGGTCTTTCTCCTTTCTGCACCCCCCTCCCCTCTTTCCTATTTCTTTTCTGCGATGTTTGTTGCATTTTTAAATGGGTGAAAGTGCTACAGTTGTGATGTGGCTGCATTTGGCGTATTTGTCAGAGCAAATGAAGTATTTTGTGGCGTTAAGACTCTTATTATTTTTCATGCTGTTGAAAGGTCCTTGTATGCACACTATATGACTTCATTTATGTACGTGTCAGTATTTTGAGATGCAGTGAACCATCGCATCAACTTTGTGATCACACGCTTAATTTCAAAGACATTTGCATATGTATCTCATGTGTACCCTTCAGATACTTTCAGATGCTTTCTAGGAGTTGACAACCTTCGTGGAAAACAGTTGATCAGTGTTGTGTTTTTCTCTGTAGCTGTAAAAATGTTGAATTTACTTGTAACCAGGAGCTCTGTGTGTGGTGCTGGCCCTGCAAGCTTGAAAATGTCATCAATACTTATATGCAAGACACGTTTTTTTTTTCCCCTGTGTACCCTGAAAGCGTGCTAGGTGTGCGAAGTCTTGCAACGGAGAAGTGTTCAGACTGAGCACTAGGTTATTTCTAAAGGCTGGAACTCAAATGATAAGGTTTGACATTCTCAAGCTTGTATTTTAGACCAAGCTTGTTCTTTTACTCCTGTAAATTTGGCTTATTATTACTTCAGTAACACGTTTATTGCAGTTTTTCAAAGGTTTGGAATAGTATTTGGAAAATACTTAACATTAATATCACTCAAAAATTTCCAGTGAGATAATTACATTTCTGTACTGCATGTTACTGAAAGAAGTCATCTGCAGAAACAAGTTTAAGTGTAGTTTGTGTGTGGCATTGTTGCTTGTCTTTTTTCAAAGCAAAATAAGCTGGTTTTTATATTAAAAAAAAAAAGTCTTCAGAACCCTAACTTTTTTGCAATAGGCATTTGAAAACTGCCAAGAAATAATCCTTTGGGCCAGAGAATTGCTGCTTCTTTGTTTCATGAAATTCCATCCAAGTCGTGCTTCCCCAGATAGAGAAGCAATTCAGAATTACTCCTTTCTTCTTCCTCTTGCGTTTTTCAGGGAAGCTTTGGCCTCTGGCCAGCGTAGCGGGAACACTCTCAGATCTGTCTTGCACCGCTGCCAAAGTAGCAGCAGCTGTGCATTTAGCTCTGGGAAAGTCTGAAAGCTACCAAATCCATTTCAATGAAAGGAATTGAGCAGAAGTAGTCAGTGCAGTATCTATTTTTTAATTTTTTTTTAAAAGATGTATCCATTATTACATTTTTTTTTTCCAGCTTATTCCTACACAATACCTTCTGTTTCTCCCTCATTCACATACTTGGCATAATATTCCCATTAACTGGTATGGTTACTCCAGTACGTAAAGTGATATACTTTACCAAAGGCTGAGATTTCAAATCATAGTGATAACTCATTGATGAAAAAAGTTTGCATTTTTTTATTTTGAAATTAGAAAACTGCACTCAAAAACATTTATTGTTAGTCCAACGTTAATTTTACCTCATTGTTTATGATTAACCTTTTCTAAGGTAGATTGAGTTAAAACGAGAACCTTTCTTAAAAGAGCCCTCTCTCATTTAGGACCCTGGGAAACTAGCTTAAAATAGATTTTTGACTTCTATGCATTTAAGTGGAATGAATTTCAGTTCATCCATAGGCTAATTTTTTAGGACTGAGGAGCTACGTTTCTGAATATCAGCCAGAAGCAGAAAGTACACTTATTTTGTGAAGGTTAGACAGCCAATGTCAAGATGTAATTGTTAGCACAGGGCCAAGAACAGTCTGATTGTTCATTCCGCTCTCACCCAGGTGAGATGGATATTTGAACCAAGTTTCGACCTGTTTATGGATACTAAAAAGGCCCCCATAAGATAAACTGGTTTTTTAGTGCAGTAGCTGTATGGAAATTTTGGATTCTTGTAGTCCTGTAAAGACATTTGTGCAGTGCCACCATACCTGGATGGTGTAGCAAATGCATATATAATTAGTACTTAAATATACTTTTGTTCAATCAAAAGATGATTTAAACACGTTGTATGTCTAAAGTGCAGTAAACTTATATTTCAGAGAGACTTACCTACAGAGTTCAGCAATAGAAGTCAAGAATGTACTTGTAGTAGGATTCCAGTTTCTCCTGGTGAGTATTAATGATTTTCTTTTTAATTTACATTGTATGCTAAACACTTCTTGCTGACCTTGACTAAAATAGTGGTTTTCAAGTAGACGATTGCAATTTTAGTGACCTCTGAATTTAAATGCATGCTGCAAATTAGAAATAAACCTACTAATCATTTTGTATTTGCATTTTATTTTTTAGAAGCTTTGTTTACTGAAATAAATAGTCTTTAAAGCATTAATGAAAATATATAGCAATAGTAATTAATAGTTACAAATAACTCTACTAAAAATCTCAAAGATGCAAATTTAATTAAGGTGCTATAGCTAAAGGTCTAAAAACCAATACTGCTATCTGCACTTCAGAGCAGTTATCATAATGTTTTAAAAATAAGCTATTCATAAGCACAGAAGGAATTATATTTGCTACCATGTGTTTGTTGTAATCAAAACAGTGTCACGTTTATGGTGATGTTTTACTTCTGTAATGGGGCTCAGGACAAATCAGGACTTCTTCATTCATAATCCATGTTGTTTTTCAAATCAGTGCTGGACGTTCTCTGTAGCCTCATCCCTTTTGAGGCAGTTAGCAGCCATCCAACAAGCGTTTTCGCTAAACTTTCTTATTTTGAAGAGCAAGACGAAATCTTTTTCTTCCATTTCCAACTTAAGTTTGATAGCATACAAGAAGTAAATGGAACAGCCATGGGAAAGAAATTAAAAACATTCCCCGGACCATATGTAGTTCTTCTCTCTTCCTCGATGGTAGCTCTATAGCCGTTACCTTACATCGTTATCTTTATTAATTGGGCCTGTTTCCCTACGGCAGCTGTTATTCCTACCACCGGTAGTAGGGAAGATATTCTGTTTCCCATTCTCGCTTATCAGATGTTTTTGTCCAATGTTGGGCTGTTGCATTGAAATTAAAAGGGAATGTCAGTAACCTGGTTTCCATGGAAATTAGGAAGGCAGTTTCTTGGTTATATCAAAGTTTGTTTTAATTTTGAAGTCTCAGAAATGGGACCTTCTTTTTACAGACCTTAGAAAGCTTGCAACATGTTTACTGCCTTTCCGAAGTGCAGTGGTGTGTTACTGGTGCTTGAGGACCTCATAGTCAGCAAGCAGGCTGATGGCCTTTAAATGAGAATTGCCCTATTTTCAGACTTCTAGAATTCTTCTGAATTTATTATTGCTGTTTTTCTAAAATACGATTCAGGAAATTTTAGGGATACAAATTGTGCGGCCAATCTTAACTCGTATCTGGGATGTGCAGTGCTTGGAATGCTTCGTTGTTCCTTTTGGTTGTAGTGCTCTTCAGGAATCACAGCTGTACAGAAGAAACAAGTTTTAATTTTAATTGATTTTAAATACAGAGTAGTGTAGTTAAACATGTTCCAAAGGTATGATCCATAGATGGTGACCTCACTAAGAATAAGGGTATGGGAACACTTTTTCTCTCTAGATACTAACAGTACTATTTTAAACATTCCCTGACAACAGTATTTTAAAATTGCAAAGAGTATCAAAGCCTTCCCAATGTAAAAGAAAAGTGTTTCTGCTGCCTGGATGCTAAACCTATCCCAAAGGAGGGCTAGGGAAACAGCAAGAGCTAGATGTAAATTTTAAGCTAACCAAGAAGGTGATTATTTTGTTTATATTTCTCCTGCTTGTAAGACAGTTTACTTAGCACAAATTAAAGATGTGGTTGAACAGGCAGTTTACAGTAAAAATCATGTAAACTATTTGAAATGACTCTAAAATGTTTGACCCAGTAATTAGGCTTTCTTAAGTGTTGATTTTACTGTAATCAGGATAAAGGTAGCATTCCTAGTAATCTTCTTGGAATTTGTCGTGTGTGTGTTATACATAATACACTGCACTTACCTTGTTTTAAGAAAATGAGAGGCCTGTTTTGAACCCTCACCGGTAGCTTTTCTTTTTCCCCTCTCTAAACAATGCATTCTCTCCTGTTATTACGTACTGTAAATCAAGCTATGTGATAGCTGACCTTGCAATAAGAGAGCAAAAAGGCAAAGGTGAGGCAAACCCGAGTATTTCTCCACAGATCGAGAGAGGAAGGAGGAGATGCCAGAGATCCGTCAGTCGGCTGGATGCAGTTCACTGTTATCCGCAGACCCATCTCCCAAAGCCGCGACCATTAATTCTCGTGATCTGACAGGCATTTCAAAGGTAAGTAAAACTGGCAAATGCTTAGTTGGTTTCCTTTCTGAGGTCAAGAGAACAAGTAAGCATTAGTTGTAGTTGTATATACTACTAGTGAAAAACAAGGGAACTATGCAAAACTGCAGCTAGGTCTGTCTCATAAAAATCCTTTCGATATGTAAACAGTGCTTAAAGTCACATTTTCTCTATGAATTTTTCAGGTTGAAAGTCCATCTGAAGAATGTTCGCTTTGAAGAGTTCACTAACTTTGTTACTTTTAAATTGCAGGAGACAACAAGACAAAGAATGGAAAGGATAAGTAAAATGTAAGTAATAGGAAAGGGCAGGAGGAATTAATTTCCCAGGAGGGAGTTGTACTGGACTAAGGCACAGAGAGAACGTACATATGTGTTCCAAACCTCAAAGGTCTCCACATCAGGTGTGGCATTTCCTTATGACCCCACTGGATAATAAATCCACTTACAGTTCTGGATTTGTGGGATGAGTCACTGTTTTGGTTTCTAAAAAGCAATAGAAAGCATTCTTAATAGTATTAACTAGAGGTTAAAGAGTGTTTAGAAGCTGGTTGACAAGGAATAGGAATAGTATTTATCTTCTGATAGGAATTCCCTGCAACTTGTCTTCCTGAAAAAATAACTACAATAACTTAACTTGTTTATTATTTAGGGAAAAGTAAAACCAATTTCAGCCTAAGCATTGTGCTCGCTGTATTAAGGTGTATTTGCTATTAGTCCTGAGATCTGTAATGACTTTTTTTTGGTAAGAAATATTTTTGTTAGACTTGGAGAAATGCAATGCTGTATAATGTTTCTTTGCCTGGCTTGAAAAAAGCTGTAGCTTTTTTTGTGATTTAATTTTACTGTGTGGGTTACTTCTTTCTTTGTGTAAACATAAAATTTATTGAGATGTGGTAGGCATTTAAATGCAAACCGATTGCAGAGGAGGGATGAGAAGAAACTTAAGGTTTCATGCTGCTTGTTAGTATTGTGGATTCATTAGAAAGTTAAAGGTGAGTCAGTTATTTTTTTTTACTATACTTTAATAAGTGTGTGTGTGTGTAAACAAACTGTATTTTCAGAATTGAAGAAACCTCAGAATTGCTGAAAACATCAAGCAACACCTCCGAGAAGACCTGAAAGCGCAGGTCTGCAGACCTGCTCTCTGTACACTTACGGATATCGGAACTAATATGTATGTTTGTACAGCATTACATTTTTAATATATCGAATTTGTAACGATCACCAGTGCTTTTATTCCTTTGAATAAATATTTTCTAATGAATCTGTGTATTAATTTCGTCCCCCCTTCCCCCCTCCCCAACCTCAATTTTTGGTTTTAAAAACTGTTCAAAGAGCTTCCCCCCCTCACTTTGTAAAGTGAAGTCATTACAGGGGTGTATTTTTGTGTTGACATTTGTTAGCAGTGTGCTAAGTAATATGTTTTTTAAAGTGCAGACTCGAGGACCATGGTTTACATCCTGTTGGAAACATTCCAGCTGGGACTTGCATATTAGACCCAAGAGGCTTTCTTACATACCGTCGTACCATCTGTACTGTTGAATAAGTCTTAATGAAAACTTAAATACGCGATTTCAAATAGGTGCTTTTTTTGCTGTTGTGTTTTGTTTTTGTTTTTTTTTAAAATATAAATTTTCATGCTGAGCTGGCACGAAACATTATGGCTTCCATTAACACTGACAAAGTGGGGGTCAGTTTGATCCTAAATGCTAAAATGTGCAGGTAAGTCCGGAGCCTTTGAGCGCAGGAGATGTGCTGAGTGTTTTAGTGCTCTTACCCAACACGTTTTAAGACCAGCAGCACACATGGAGACCATCCAGTATACAAAGATGCACAACATCTTTATGATTTGAAGCCGTATTAAAAGTCCTCTTTGGAGACCTAAGTAGATGTAAGACTTCCATAAACGTATAATCAAACCAAAGATGTGTGAGGTTTGATAAGATTTATTTATTTATTGCTCTGGAAATTGGTACCCTATCACAGCAAGGTTTCTTTGTGCTATTAATACTCGCTTCACTTTAAACGATTTTTTTGGGTTTTAATATCACAAAACCAGTGGGTTTTTTTGGCAGAGTTTGCAAATGAAGGCGAAAGCAGCTGTTTGACATTATGCTGTAAAAAGTGATTTATATGTTTTAACAGTAATTATGATATATTTTTTTTCTATAGCCATATGGGATATAAATTGAATGTATTTTACATACAAACAGAAGAATGTACGGTGATCCATTATCTTACATAAACTTTAGTTGAGGGGTTTTGGACTTTTGCAATAGAACTTACTTTTGCAGTTGTCTCAAAAATAAAAAAATTGGACAGTTAGATGATGTGAACACATTTTGATCTTTAATTGAAAGTAGACCTTGCAAATCACTGTTCATTATCCCAGCAATGAAATAAAACGAGGTTTCCTTCTAAATGATTGACCAGTTCACCAGAAAATAGGACTACAGCACCATCTTGTGGAAATCTATGTCAAGTAATTGGCAAAGGAGGGGAGAAAGTATAGTCCTGCGTAGTTAAAGTTACTGCTTTAAACCAGTAACGATCAAATATTTTGAAATATTACTTCTCTTTAATTTTTCCTCTTTGCCTTGGAATCGAGGAGGCTTTTATGTGAGGTGAGATAATTATGCTGTGTGATAGTTGATAATGTTTGTGGCGGGAGCCAGAGCAATGAATCTGTCAGTGTATGACAAAGAGGAGGCGCGTTGGTCAATATAAATGAGTCAAGTTACAGGGATTTATCATTGAACGCATCTGATTGAGGCAGCAAGTGTTAGAAAAAGGTCTTTCTGCGAGTGTGCGATTTAATATCCTCTCTATTTTGTACTGCAAAATGGAAAATCCAGAGTTGTACAGCTATTTTCTTTTTCCGGGGGCTTAAATGTGGCACTTTTCTCTGCAGGACAGGATTAAGGCTTTGTAATTAAAGGCCTTGCTCTTTTTTCAGGCCCAGGCAGTTGATCCGGCTGAAGCCAGGGGTGTTTCACTGCTGGGGCAGCAGAGCTGGTTTTCTAAAGGTCTTTCACATTTGCTTGCTTTTTCTTAAATGAAATTTGGTTTTGGAAGATCTTCTGGAAAGGAAAAAAATCAGCGCATTCAAACCCTCTGTAGGTGTGAGTTATAATTTGTTTTTACTTGGTTCCGTCATTGGAGACGGTGCTGGTAAGGGTATATGTCACAGTAAAACTTCAGCAAAGCTGGGAAATACTCGTCTCAAGACTGAAAATAGAAGTTTTTGAATAATTGCTGTTGCAGTCCTGCTTGCGGCATTGTCACAGCAGTCAGAGTTGACGTCCTACGTGTGCAAACAGTTGGATGGGTGGATCTTGCTGAGTGACAGGAAGTGTTAGATACCTTCCGAAACACAAATTAAATCCAGAGAACATTCCTCACTATAGTTTCTATCAGGCCTAGCTCTAGCCAATGACTGGGAAAAATTCCTGTTGCTCTAGGATTATAAATCATTCATTGAACTTCTTTAAAGTTACTGAATTTAATGGTTAGTTTAAAAATATTTACTATTAGTTTTATAGTTAAGAATTGTTCTGACAGCTCCACTTCCTTAAACATCCATAGAATAACTCCACCTTACAGAACTGGAAGTATTTATGCAGTACGTGGGATGATGAAGCATAATTGCATTAAAGCAGAATGCTAAAACTGAAGCTTCTACAAAAATATACTTTTAAACTTAAGTCTTTTAGCAAGATTCCAAATCTGTTAAAACTTAAGAGGATTCCCATTGAGTTGGTTTTTTTTCCTCTGCCTTATCTAATGTCAGTATGCACTTTTAATTCGTTTACTGAAACGAAAGCATGCTATAGAAAACAGAAGAACTCTGTCCCCACGAAACTTTAATACTGAGAAGCACTCTGATAAGCTCTCTTCGTTACATTTTCAGCTTGTGGATATGCTGCTACGTGCTGTGGAATGCTAGTGCCGAGTCATAAATGCTAAGAAAACGCTTGCAGTTATGACACTGGAATGTATTTTTTACGGTGTTACGTTTGATGTTTAAGATCTGGTACTTAGAGATGGCTCGGGTCTGGCTGTACCTGAGTCCAAGACAGGCTCACTTCAGGGTTTGTGCCCAACTTGGGATTGTTTTGCATCATCAGAAGGGCATTCAAAGCTCGAAGCCTTAATTACGAAATGTGTCCTGTTTCCTTATGTGTGTACCCAGTTTTCTTACGATTGTCCTTGGAGTTCTTTCGTGTGCTTCTGTCCCGGGTTAGCCTCGTGTCCCATGCCAGGCCCAGTTCAGTTTCCAGTCCCACAGCAAACCTGGTGCAGAAGAAACCTGGGCTGGAAATGTTTTTTTGAAGTTTTACTTGCTTTTAAATTTGCCTGATACAGAGTACTTGTTGTCTTGAAATCAGTTCCGTTAGAGAGAGCATCTCTCATGGAATTGATTAGCAGAATAATTAGCAGAACTCAAGACTGGGGGGAGGGAGGTTACTTGGTTTTCCTTCCCCATCAATGTAGCAGTGATTAGTAGAGCCACCTTGTTTAAATTCTAATATAAAAATAGTTTTGTTGCTCTTATTTTCTGGCAACGTGGTATATTTATTATAGAACTTTGAAGAAATACTCCAATGTGGAAAATACTGCCCATATATTAATTTTTTTTTCATTTTCTTTTTAGCTGAAGCTGCTGGTAGCACGTAGCATTGTGACTTCAGCTTAGCTGTACCCGACGCGAGCGGCTTCTCTCCCCACGGAAGATCAAATAGGTGATAGTTTTTTCAAATGAGCTATTCTTTTTAATTCCGTAAGCCAGAGTAGGTGTTGAGTTGCGGGGATAGCTGTCTGCCGCCCAGATGGCTTCGCAGCAAATTGTGTGTTGCTAAAGTTGCTGTTACAGCCTGCGACACAACCAGCCTAAAAGCCTATTGCTCATACGAAACCCAAATTTTTTTCTAATGGCTATTTTGTTCCTTCCCCCCCTCCCGCCCCCCTTGCTCATTGGCGTTTTTGATTTATTATATCCGTTTTGATTTCGTTATAGTAATGAAAAGCTAAAATCAAGGATATGGATACACTGGAGTTTGAGAAGTGAATTCTTGGCTTGTAAAGGTTAGTTTTTTCTGGAGAAAGAGAAAAGATGATCAAAACGTGTGAGAAGCTACTAATATTTGTGGAATTTACTTACTTTTTACTAGAGATGCTTAAAATTTCTTACTAATCATCAGTGAACTGGGGTTAAAACAGCTTTTCCTGTCAGCTGCTTGTTTTGACGTTGGAAGTTAGCCATCATTTTGAACAGTTGCAGTTGTAATATATTCCACCTTAAAATTATTTATTTGGCATTACAGTTATCTTTCCAAAAACTTTATGCCACCTATAGTTCCTTTTCAGTTTCTTTCTAGGATCTTTTTTTAACTCTCTGCGGTGAAAATCTAAGTAGTTCGCTTACAACCCTCAGACAGCAAAATGCATTTCTTTGGGAAAGGTATTAAATCCGCAAAAATTGTTTACTGATAGCGTGTTGCTTCTGCGGTATCTGGGCAGATTTGTGTGTGATAGGGGTCTCTGGTGTGGTTTTTGTGGGATAATGAGGGTGATGCAATCAATACAAGGGTACTAGTTAAAGCACTTGTGACTTGAGCGTTCCAAATGGGGAGAAGTGGTGGGACTAAAACTGATATTCCTTCACTTGAGCATCCGACAGCTTCTTTCATGGGATGTACTACACCTAGTAGCTTTTTTAGTCGATGAGACCTTATCTAAGAGAGAAAGATGCTATCTCTGTGGTTACAAACCTCACCCTCGTTAGACTCTATCCAGAGCAGATGCTCGATTTGGAAGTAGTGAGGGTTTTTTTTACTATCTGGGAGAAAACTGCTGTAATTCCAGGTTAACAACAAGAGGCAGTAGCGTGGAGCACCGATGTTTTAACACAGCAATGTGTGTTGGGGTTTCCCCTCCCCTTTACCTCTTCTAGTTACTGTAAAGGAAATTTCATATGCCATAAAGCAAAATAACTTTTGATGATAGGCTCCGGAATCAGCAGAAATACAATTTTGCCGATGTTAGGTTTAGAATGATTAATTTTTAGCAAAGTGTTATCAAAGAATATTATGCCGCAGGGTATTTCAGTCAAAGACACAATTATATTTCTAAAACATACTGCAAGGTCTTCATAAACTTTCCCGCTTGTGTGTCCCTTCTCATCCTGCCTGGTGTGGCCGCGCTTCATGGAGTGCGTGGTGAAATATGAACTAGGATTAAGAGAGCTGCAGTTCGAGCGCCTTGAATACTTCCCTTGAATGCTGAGAAGAGTTTCCCAAAGCTGAAGTTTTTGGCGCCTTAAGGGATTTCCTCCCGCTGCTGCTCGTTCCCCTCTGGCTGTGCTGTGAACTGGGGTTCGTAGCTGATGGGACGTGCGTATAAACTTCTGAAAATACATCCCGAAGGGTAGTGTGGGGGGTTGTTTGGGTTGTTTTCTTTTCCTTTTCCATCCACGTCATTTCTGATCCAGCTTAAGACGCTGCACACAGACATTGGCGCGTGAAGGTCCAGCTGGAGCAGCGTGCTGTGGTCTCGCTGGGCGGCAGGAGAGAGAATGGCTCCAGTTTGGGTTTTGCTGGTGAAGGATGTGCTCTCTGAGCTCCCGGTGGGCTAGGAGGGAAGATGGTCCTATGCAGAGTCCCAGCGTACGTATTCATGAAGAATTCTTTATTGCGTCTTTCTTTAGTTTATGCTTGCATTGGCTGAAGGAAGGGGCAAATCTGTGTCTGAAAAACCATGGAAAACAGGATTAAAGGGAATCTACATTTTTGGAATCGGGTCACTTTTCAAGCATTAAAATAGCTCTATTTATTAAATGTGCTTCTGATTATTTTTTTTCCTTTTCCCCCTGGTTGTTTTTTTGTGTATTTAGAACCATATTTTTCGGTGTGTTTTTTTTAAAAAAAAAAAAAATTCTCCCCTGCTACTATGTAAAATGACCATAAAACGTACAGGCAAATGCAAAACCAGTCCTCGGGGAATATGTTTGGAAACCTTTGGTGTTGTGTAATAAACACGTATGCACGTGTAAGGCATTTGAAATATATTTTATGCAGGTGATCACACTGTTGTTATAAAAATATGGAACAAATCCTCCTCTCAGCCTTAGTTTAACTGTAAGGTGGTAAGCTAGACAATATAATTAATGGAGTTCATTTCGTTGCTATCGGTTTAAATGAGTTTTAATATACATGAAGACTCCAGTTATTAGCAGTGCATGTTCGTTTGTTTTGTGGGTGATCAAGCTGGAAGTGCTGTGCCTTTCCTCTCGGACTCACTTAGGATCTGGGATTAAATAGAGTTTATCCCCGTATCGTTGCATATGTCATTTAGAGTCACTTCTTTATGTCTCCTTTCTCCGACCGGAACGTGAAGCGATTCCCCTTGTTTTCCTCCTGAGAGCACTACGCGGTTTGCTTCAGTGTTTATGCCTATTTGAAGAATTACTTAGGAAAAAAAGCTAATGGAAAAAAATGTAGTCTGGTTTTAAGGGTTCTCTTAATTGAAACCATTCCGTTGGAACCTATGGAAGGAACGAAAGGGTAAGTTCATGAACTCGCTTGAGCTTATGTATTAGTAGTAACTTAAGCTCCCGCTTCTTGTAGTTATAAAAGTAGTTGACAGCTGTGATAATTTCAGATAAAGTAGTTGTGCTTTGTGTGAACTACAGAAAAATAGGTGCTGATATGGTGGGAGATTGCTAGCCTGAATACTTTATCAAATTCCTTTATAAGCTGTGGTATAACAATTTAAGACCAGTGACTCAGGTTTTCTGTAGATTTTGTCGTACGTCCCTGTTGGAACATTTCTGTATTCTCTGTATTACGTGAAGATGTACCAGCAAGCCATTTATTGCTCTAAGTATTTTGTGATTGAAGATCCTATTAAAAACTGTTAAAACTTTTAATTTGAAGCTGACTTTGGCTTGCATAATACCGCGTTGATGCACTGATCGTAAATTGTCTTCAGTATAAAATAGCCTCTTACCTCTCTGGAGGGAAGGGATACAATCGTTACATTATTTTAGCATGAAAAAGAAAAGCGATTGTTGTAGTGTTTGGGAGGGCACTGAAATAGATTAGTGTCTTTATCTTTGTTTATCTTAAACGAATGTTATTTCATAGTTGGTTTCGTGACTTTGGCCTTGAATGAACGTATGTTTGTTACGGGCACGGCTTATGATATACTTCTGGATTTTGACTTGGTGAGCTTTCTGGTGGTCTTGCCCATCGTCATGACCCATGAGTCACGTCTTGCTTAAGGAGAGAAGCAGTCTCAAGTGAAGAGCAAACAAGTCCTAGCAGGGATGCTTATGGCCTCAAAAAATGTATGCCCGGAACATCGAGGTCTCTCCTGGTTGTTGGAATAACACCCACGTAGCAGGAGATACTTGTGGATGAGGTAGAAATGGAACTACGAAGGAAGAGAAGACTCTGGATGAACCAAAAGCAGGTGTCAGCAGGACATATTTGATTTAAATGATGCTTAAGAAGTTAGGTTCATAATGTAATGTGTCCGACAATCAAGCAACATGATACAAAGGGCGTGCATTTATTTAAAAGTATGCTAATATTGAGAACTATTTGAAGTTAAACTTGAAATTAAAACAGCTTAAAGGAGTGGGGAAAACACGCTGTAGCGTGATGGTCATACTGATAATACAATGGAATAGCTCTTTCCATGACCAATGCAAAACGATGATTACAATTTGATCTTCAAAGGTGATGTTCCACCCAGGAAACCCTCTAAAACTGGGAGAGTGGTGAGTAGTGGCGTGAAAATGAAGATGTTTGACATAACTCTGTTTTGTATTAAGGGAAAACAAATGAGGCTGGATCCCTTTGGAGGGAGGTGCTTGGGCTTGGAATCCGAATTGGTGCTTCTTTTCAAAGCCTTTTTTTCTTGTTGTTCTGCTTCCAGGATTTAGGAAATCCCCTCTGTGTACTCTGTGTTTCCATCAGAACACCTTCAGCTCTCTGTTAAAACAAAACTATCAAAATCTCCTGCTTTAGAACATAGCCAGCAAGGTCAAGGAGGAACTTGTGTCCAGCGCAGGCGTGATTGGTGAGGTGTATTGAGGACTTGGCGGGGGTGGAATGGGATTTTTGTTTCTCAAAAAATATATGGTCCAGTGTTCGTTGCTAATGTTCATTGTTTTTCCTCCTTTGCTGACAGCCCTACTGGCAGCTATTCGGGGTGAGGTCCCCTCTGACTCCCAGATGGAGTGTGAAAGATCTCCAGCATTTTACTCTCTCTGTTGCACGAAGTCGCTTTTTGCTTTCTAGCCTTGTTTGGGCATATTTCGGCTAATCGGACAGTCACCGTTGCAGAAACTTGTTGGAGGGACATCCACTCTTGGTAAGTCAAACTCGGCAGCCGTTTTCTTTCCCGTGAGTTTCTGCCCCACACACAGATCTGTCTCTAATTGGGTTTATCCGCTGAGCTTGATATAAATACGATATTCATTGCGCATCACCCTCAGCTTTCTGGGCGCTAGAAATCCCTTCACTGCTAAGGACTTCCACGTTAATAGCTTGCCTGCACGGCTTAATTTGCCTCTTTTATGATTTATGAGGTGAGTGAATACTTTGGCACTTTGTCTCCTATGCGAGTGCCTCCTCAGAGAGGCTCTTCCCAACCTTCTTTAGGTCTGCTGCGGTGATTTTTGAGTGCTGTGACGTTTTTGGATACATCTGAGGTCAGGCCCGTGATCACAGATATCACAGTCACCTTGAATACAATGAGGACTCAAGCATTGTTGGGTTTTTCGGTGTGGTGGTTTTTTTTAGGTGTTACTGGCCAGCTGGAGTTGTGTGTTCTGATATATGTCTGTGTTTTTCTTTTCCTGTCTTAAGAAGACAGCCTCCGCTACATGGCCGTGTAATAATACACCGTTGTAGTAGTAAGTGTAACCATTAATAAATACTGTCATTATTCCCAGCGCTGTAAAGCACGCAAAACACTCTCCTTTGATCCGTGAATTAGTAACATTCAGTCACTTTCATTAATCTTGAAATACTTTCCAATGCTTTCTAAACTGTTGCATTTTGTAATGGGGTGAAAAAGGAGAAATAAACAGGTCGTTAAGGAAAACCAAGCACTGGCACAGTAGGAAGCTGGCTGCCAAAATAGGGATGAGTACGCAAAATGAAGTCTTTTCAAGCCTGTGAAACAGCAAAAGGAGTTCCAGCCATTTCTACTCCATCCTTATCTACTCTGTAAGTCTCTTTCTGTGTTTTCTTGCAGGCTTTTAAGGTGCTGCGGGTTATTTAACACCTACCGTCCCAGTAAAGAACAGTAATTCTGCTGCAGGAAAGGACTTCATAGACCTTTAGTCAATGTGAGGGAGGAATGTGACAGTCCTGCCTGGAATCCTGGAGGACAATGGGTGCCTTGAATCCCGTCCAGGTCGCAGACCTGTAAATGAGAGGAGTCAACTTAATTAGCCAGGTAATTTAAAGTTGCTTAGATGTCAGAGAGGGTTTTTGGGCTGTAGGTAATGGGCCTTTCAGACCCGCGCTGACCCTCAGCAGCAGACTTCAGCACCTAGCTGACCTTAAAGAAATCCTCCTCAGTTGAGTTGATTACTCATTTAGCTCTTTCTTCATTTGCTGTGTTTTCTGCATTTTCCTCGCGGTGAGTCCCATCGGCATTTATTTCTGTTACGCTTATATATTTCATGTTGGGGGGAAATGATTGGAGGTTTTTTATTGCCCACCTGAGCGAGCTTTAATGCAGACGCTTCCACCCAGGTGTACTCGGCAGAGTAAGCTAGCTCAGCTGATCTTTCCTCTTTTCACTCTAAGTCCATTGAAATAAGACCTGCTTACCTTTGACTTTTTTCATGACAAAAACTAACCAGTTTTTGCTAAGCTCAAACTTGCCTGAACTCAAGGTTCTTAAAATAGGCTCAGTGCTTTCCTGTTAAAAATTTAAGTTGTGTTTGGAGTGATTTAAGGAATGATATCCTGTTCCACGTAAAGTAAGCCTACTATTCATGCAAAAATAATGCTTTTAAATCTGAACTTTAAGTCAGGTAATTTACTAGAGGAACATTCTTTTTTTGTTGCTCCGGTGTTACCCATTATACAAAATAAATAATTGACTCCTGCCGCAAACAGAATAGCATGTTCATCTAAACGAAGCATGTAAATTGTGATACGTGTTTTCTATTTCAGTGTAGTTTATTGGCCAACGTAGACAGACATGTCTTCTGTAATATAAACAGTTTAGTCTTTAAGCTACATTTTTTCCCCCAAAAGATTGACGTTTGCTGCTTTTCCCAGATAACAGTAGCCGACATTGTCTTATCAGGAAAAGGCTGGCTGTGGTTCTGTCCGTCACGGAGAAGATAAGAACAGCTTTGAATAATGGAGCGATGGAGTCTGCAGCGAGGCCTTTGTGTTTGGGAAAAGATTAAAGACTAAAGAGCTTCCCGATGAGCTGACAAAATCAGCCCTTTTTCTGCATAAAAATTCTCAAGAGCTTAGAAATATGAATTTCAGATAAACATGTTAAATTATCCAGCTTATCATAAAAAGCTTAAATTCCTGAGCTTTAAAATTATAAAGCTGTCCGCAATATATGTGTGGGGGTTTCTTTTGAAGAGAAATTAAATTTTATTTTCACTTTTTATTCTTCCCATGGGCCCTTATTGGTACCTCTGAAGCCTGTGTTGCAGATACGATCCCTGTAATTTGTGTAGTTTTTTTCTAACTTTTAAGAAGATACTCAAGAGTATTTTCTTAACATCTCTATAGAAATCGCTGTTTTGCATTTCTTGCACCTCTCAATGCCTAGCTACTCCCTCGGTAGGAGAGATTTTCCTGATGTCGATGATGAATACACAATTGCACGTAATGATGGACAGAGCCGGTTAGTGCCAGCTCTCTTATTATCACTATTAGCAGCTATGTCACATAGTCCTTATCCTAAGTTCAGTAAACTAGTGTTTTTTAGCCAAAAAGGAGTTTTATTCCCCTTTCTCCTTCTTTCCTCTACTTCCCTCGTACCTGACCTGCTGACGTTTTCCTTCTTTACAACTGAAACTTTGCTTTTCTCTTTCAGAAACTGCTTCTTGTGTTTAATGTCTGGAACACATGGCTGGGAGAGAAGAGAACGCGCTCATTGCTTCTGCTGTCAGTGCTAAGGCTGGTTCTCCTTTCTAGTTTTATCTTCATATTTCCTGCTGTTGAAAATTAATACAGAAAAAGATCAGCACTGCCCGCGTTTTAGGGTAAACAGAATTTACTCTGTGATTGTTTGAAAGAAAAAGAATCCAAAAGCAAGAGCTTTAGGAAATGCCAGAAATGCTGTTTCCAGCCCTATTATTCTAATACAACTTTGAGCATACCTGTTACTCTAAGCCTCTGCATTATCTTCTTTGAATAACATCGCACTTGCGCTGATCCGTTTTTCCCTCCTTCGGTAAGGAAGAAATTATTAACGGTATTTATTACTGTATTAGGTGAATATGTGAGTATTTTGCTTGCCCATGCTTTCTTTGATGCCTTGCACTTCAGAAAGAGACAGCTACGAGAAACGGAGGGAATAAGGAAACGGGATCAGTCAAACACCACAGCAAAAGTGCTGCCCTTGTTACCTCGCCCTGCTGTATCGGTAAAGATTTGAGGTCACTTGGGATATTTCTCAGAAAAGCGAGACCAGCGTGGACCTTCTGCAGGCTCTTGCAGGACGTGAACCATGAGGCAGATGATGGTATAGAAAAGGTAACGCTGGGAAACACCCCAGGGAAGCTGTAGTTGAGCATACTGGTAAAATTGTGACTATTTTTGTATAGATTGCATGACTGGAGAGAAACAATGCAGATAAAACACACAGACAATAAACTTCAAGTATGAAGGTAATGCTCGCAGAACATAAAGAGGTCAGCAGGGAACAAGCACAAGTGTTTCCGGTGTTATTTGAAGAGGTGTTAGTCTGGGATTCTGTATAAATTGTATTCTAATCTTCCATTTTCTGTTTGAAACCTGAATTCTTCACAGCAAAATGTAATGTTCCTGAGATTTTCCAAAAGGGCTGTTTTGCCTCTTGGATGCATCTGTACATCCAATATCTCACTTTTGGACAGGGAGAATCAACTCGGAACCCGTCACTGCAAAGTTAGAGTTGTCACGTGTCTTGTTTAACGTTGGTCAGCATTGAACTTTGTCAGCAATTTTTTTCGTTCAGGTAGTATTTTCAGTAAATATTTATTTTTTTTTTTCAGTATTTCTCATCTTGACAACCTGAATATTATCAGCAAAGTTGTCATATCACAAGATAATCACCTCTTCCAGAACATTTATGAATAGATTTGGATTTGATACTTCCACTTTCTAGCAGTAATTGCTCAGCTAAATCTGTGAAGAGGATACTGCGCATTAAATCTTTGTCCTAGGAGCCTTCCTGTAAGTTTACTTCAGCCTTTTGTTGTCTTTTACACTTTTTTCCTGCTAGTTTTTCAAGTTTTTACTTAACAGTGAGCCCATCAGTATGTTACCTGACCCTTAACAAAATGTCGGTCTAGAAATTCCAGATAATTGTCTGAAAGAGAAATTCCCAAAATCCAGGAATGTCTGTTCTCTTCAGAACCTTTTCCAAATTACAGCTTTGTATAGCCATATGTTTCTATTTCTTTATCTGTTCCCTTGAGTTATCCAGGCAAACCAATTTTATCTTTTCACTTTTTTTACTGTTCTTGGGTCAAAAACTGGGGTTGGTTTTGTGTGTTAGCTCTGTATGTGCTGTGATCCCTAATGGGGACTATTGGAAGCATAGTATTAAACAAAACCTCACCTAAATATCCCTTTAAAATGAAGATGCTGAAGAAGGCTCTGCTGCTCCTTTTGAATCCTTTGACGGCATTGCATATCTAATGTTTATATGATGTGAAGAAAATTAGACATTTGTCACGGAAAAGTGCAAAAAGACAATCTAGATAAACTTGATGGATTCTTAGGAATGCGCCTGCAGAAACTGTGACTTTAAACCGAGTTCCCTTCAAAGGGAACTTCATTTCATACCGTCAGTGGTGGAACATAACTTATTGCTTGGTACTTAATAACAGCTTTAACTGAGGGGTAATGATTTTGCATTTAAACTCCCATTAAAAAGATAAACACCTTTAAACTGAGCACTCAGCTCACTTAACCATGGTGTCTGTTCAGTATGAAAGACTTTATGCATTTTTTTCTCTTTATTTAGGTTTCTGAGGCCCTCTGTCTGGTACCGAGCTTTAACAACGTGACGGCCGGAGACCTGAAGGCAACTCAGAAGCCTGATGAAATTGAGGAAGATTCAAAGCTACGTACTGACAGAGCTGGAATTGCGTCCGATGACCTGCGAGAAACAGGTACCATTGCAAATCCAAGCGAAGATTCCTGTCAGCAACGGCATTTCATTTCAGCCCTTCCTTGGAAAAGCAACCAAATCAAGTATTACTCAACCATCTGTCAACAGAGCCGTGAGGGTCTAACCCTCTGCTTGGCTGGAAGCCCCTAATGAAGCCCAGCTGGGCCAAACTGCCTCTGCTTGCGTGAGGCTTCAGCACTTCTTTGATGTATAGGTAGGTCACGTTTGTGACAATACTATTTTCCTAGAAATAACCTGTCCGACATAAATTATGCAGTCTGCTTAACTTTTCTTCGTCAGGCTACTTCGTTATTTATCTTCAGATTCTTAAAATGCTCTGCGTCCAAACGCGTCGTGTGTTTGTTTCGAGCTGCTCGCACTTGCTGTGCCGGTTTCTACTTGTAAAGCAATTAAGTATTTCGTAATTTCTGAGATAAGCAGAAGCCTTCTGATCTGCTTGCCATATCCCCGTCCTGTAGCAAGTCAGCAGAACCCACTTTTCTAAAATGGTAAATATTCCACTTTTTATCCATAATAGGATATTATGGATTTATTATGGATATTATCTTCCTCTGCTTTACTTCATCACGTGCACTCGCTATCCCAGCCTCTTCTCAGAGGGCTGGCTTTGTTTGCTTTAGATTCGCCTTCTTTTTAGGTACTCGGATGCTCCCAGAGGTTTTGCAAGGCTCAGGGTGATCTAAAAATTGAGAGCTAAGAAAAACTAAGATTTCGTGTTGCATTTCCAAATAGCCTTTCGCCTTCCTGCTTTTACCCTATTTTTAACATAATAGTGTATGATCGTTGTCACCTCGGTAGAGAGTTTTACTCCTGCTGTTGACTGGAGAGGGGGCAGTTCGTTTACTTGGAAAAAGCATACGGAAGGCCATTAACAATAGTTCAGAGTGCATGACAGCATCTTACAATTAGTACTATTCTACTAATAATAACCAGAAGCCTTGCGTTGTAGTGCGGGGGGGGGAAAGCCCAAATTCCACAGAAAACAGGATCTTTGTCTCCTCGTTGTTTTTTCTACTTTTAAATGATGTTACTGCTAAGAAGCTTAAAAAGAAATACCTAATAGCTAAAGCTATTGCTGAACCTGAAGGTTTTGTTACACCGCTGGTCATCTTACTGTTCAAATTTGCCTTTTGTGGATTTCTTACGTTGCAAACCCCCTGTGTTTTCTCTTTTGTAGCCCTCCTGTAAGGATCCCTGATTCCTTGTTTCAAACGCTCTCTAGAAACTGTTGAGAACAGTTTAAATTCTCAGGTGCTTTAGGAGGGAATCTCTTGTGGTATCACAAGGCAGGATGTTTTTTGGAACGTGAGTACATGCAACCAGAGTGCTTAATTTCTCAACCTTGCAGTTAGAAATCCTGACCAAGGTAGGGTCAGGATTAGCCGCCTTACGTAAGTGTCACCTTCCCGACGAAGGTGTAGAAAATTTTTTGGTTGTTTTTTGTTTTTTCTTTTTGTAGGTGGAGGGTGGGTAGTTGGTGTGGAAAACCTTGTGTAGCGCTGAGTAATGCCTGACCACACCAGGGACCCTTTTTAATGTGTGTCCACACCGAGATGTTTCTTCCCTCCTTAAGGTGAGTTGGCCATAGAAAGGCCACGTTCTGGGTGCTGAGGCCCTGATGGAGAAGCCACCCTGAGGATTATTGACCGACTGTGTGGATAGATGGTTCTTAATTATTTTTTTTATTTATTTTTAGTGCCTCCAACCCTAAATTCATTTTTTCCGATCTCCAGGTATTGTTTTAGGTTACCCTTCTTAGCATGTGTGGTGTGACTTCTGGTAACAAACCTGATGTATGAGTTGTTTTGTTTTTTGTTTTTTTTTTTAACAAACCCTAAAAGCGTTTTAAAAACCTCTCTGGCTTTTACGCGGATTTTTGTCTTTACTGAAATTTTAATTACGTTTTCTGTATGGCTTTCGTGCTTGAAAGCTACATGAGATTTAAAATCGGTGTGAATTGTACTTGTGCGTGCTGAGGGGCCTTGCAGTGTTCTGCTATTGATGAAGTAGCTTGAACTATTCCAGCCCTTACTTCCACAGCAACGTCCTCTTATGCTGGCTTGTTAACCAAAATTTGCCAGCGTTTACTGACTTACTTCCTAAGGGCATACGAGCTACTGCAATTCTCCCTTATATTCGGAAAAGAAAACAGATCGTAACTGTGGTATGTCTGGCAAACTTCTTTCTTGATTGGCGGTTCCTGTAGATGGTGCAAAATAAGTTTAGTAGCGTGTAAGTTTTGTCATCTTCCTCACGCGTGTTAATAAAGTTGTATTTTAAGCAATGGAAAAAATACCACTTTTCAACATAAAATATTTTTCTCACTGAAAACACATAAATTCTGGTAATTGCTAAGGGGTTTGTAAATCCATTTCTGAATGCAGAACAGATTGAAGACCCAAAACTGGCTATGATAAACATGTTCATGTAATTGTGTTACCTATTCTAATGTACAATTTAAAAAAAAAAAAAAAAGCCACAAAATACCTTTTTCCGGTTTTTCTCCTCTAATTTTTCTCTTCAGAAAAATAGCCAGACTGGTAATAGCCAGCCAAATGACTGCTGCGCGGTACTCCGACATGCTTTCTCCCTTTAATGTTTAGTCCTATTCTTGTGTTCTCAAGAGCGTATTTTACATATTTCCCGTAGATTTGGAAGACGTTATTCTCACTGTGGTACACACCTGGGATCGCACCATGTCGGCGTACGGCAGGTCTCAGTCTTGCTGACTGGTTTTCAGAATTGTGAAGAAAGAGGCAACTCCGGAAAGTGCCGCTGCCTGTTCACGTATCCATGTGCACCCCAGTCCATTTTCCAGAGCTAGAAAACCTGAGCTGATATAAACAAATCTGAAATGCGGTAAGAAAATCAGATGATTAAATTATTTGAACTCTAGACTTGGAATTTGATAGGTCAAATGCAACATAGAACTGGTGGTACCTGACAAAAGTGCATGGGCAGGTAAAATGTAAACAGTATTTCATATAATTTAACGGAAAAAAGGTCCAAATTAGTGTTTGTTTTTAAGTACTTAAGGAAAAGAAATAAATCAAATTTGAAGAATCATTCGCAAAATAAATATTATTGATTACCTATTGAGATGAAATCACAACGATGAGAAAATAATCACTCCAAAAGTAACTGCGCTATTTTGATTCGCTGAGTTACCGAATAGTGGATGTTTTACTGGCAACAAATCTTAAACTCCCAGCGTTTTTAGTGGAAACCTCCGTTACCCATCTGTTGTTCTGAGCGAAATAGAAGGAGAAATATGTATCTCTGTAAATGTATAGAGAAAGTAATCTGTGACTGAGGAAGGGCTTGGCTGGTGCACTCAGTACATGAGTGTCATCCAGGGAGGCCACCCCAGCACTGTGTCCACAGAGCATTTAAGTTAATTTTCCTTCTAATTAAGTAAACCTGAAGCGTATCACTGAACCTTTCCCTTCCTGGAATTGAAGCATGGGACATAATGTGAGTGACTGAGCTGTTTGCTAATCGAAGCAATCAGTCAAGATAATGAGGGAGGACTTTTTAGCGAGGGGGGATAGGGTAGACGTTCAGGACCTCGTTGAAGGGAGAAATGTGATGAGCAGGACGGGGCCGGGGGGGGGTTGTGTTGGGGCTGGCAGCCGAGAAGTTTTGCGCTCTGTGCTCAGGAGTGATGTTTGAAAAGGTCGTTGTTTATATTTGTTACGCTGAGCTGCTTTACGCTCTCGCTAAGCGTGTTTTTCTGATACCCAGCCACCACAGGATAGCTGTTGACTTAAACTGGAAGAGTAAGTGCAAGTTCTAATTTAAACTGAGTCGTTACTTCAGGGTGGGATTTTTGCTTGCTTACTGTAGTTCTTACAACTAAGAATGCGATCTGGATGGCGTTCAGCCCTCATTTATCACTCTTGCATACCCCTTTTACAGCTGGATTTTTCAAATCTGGTTTTAAAGTTCATTTAACATGCCTTCCAGAAAGTAAATATGTCAGGAAGTTTTGGTTTATTTTACATACTCGAGATAGTTTGACTTGGTACAAACCTATACAGCATTCAGACTTTATTCAGAGTTGGTCAAGCCTAGTTTCATTTCACATTATGGAAAGTGATTCAGAAACACCTGGAGCCAAGATTTATATCCTTACCTAAATTCTGAAAGCACTGTGTTTTTATAGCTCTTCAGAGGAAAGGCAGGAACTGCATTAACACTTGTTAGAGCAACAGTTAATGCAACGCTGACTGGAACTTCAAACCCCCAAATATTAATGTTAAAAAGTTAAAAAAGGGGGGGTGTGGTTCAGTAAGTTTAAATATTTGATGTTTAATGAAGGAAATTACTCTTTCTCCTTCTGAAAAAAAAAAAAATAAAAATCAGTCAAGTTTTAAGGCATTTGAGGGTCATTAGTATAACGCGAACAAAGTTTGCTGCTTTATTTTCTGTTGCTCTGGTATCGAAAATAAAGACCTCAGGTCCTCCTGAAAGTTATTTCACTGTAATACGTGTGTGCAGATTTTCAGCCCTCACAGATTATGTGCACCGCTCCGAGACTTGGAAACGGGTTTATTTCTCAAAAAATTGAAATCATCTCATTCTTATTGCAAGTTGCCTCACGCTTGGCTTTTTCTTGTAGCGGGGAGATTCAGGCCCAATGCGTTGGAAATCCAGGTTTCAGGTTCCAAGGTTTTGAAAACGCCTAACTTTGAGTGGTTTTGTATAGTGATGCTGTATCGATTGGAAAATTTGTGTCTGCATAAAGCTGTGCTGATGCTTAAATCCCCTGTCCGGAGCTGGTGAAAATGACACGGTGTGTGGCCTCGGGGCCTGGAATCTACACTATGAAATGCCCTTGGTTAGGGCAGGTAGCGGAAGGCCACCAGGTATAGAAATTCTGGCGGGTTTCATCACTCCAGGCTGCTTTTCCAAGCTTTCAGATAGCGCAAGGATGCCATCTTTTGCTTTCTTTGGTAAATTCCAGTCAGCTGGAATCGTCGTTCATCGCTGACGGCACTCCATTCCCTATCCTTTCAGTTCGGGTAGGGTGATAAATCATACTGTGCAATTTCTCTGAAGAGCATAAAACCATTCCAACGCTACATCTGTTAAGAATATAACGCTAGGCTTTCCATGCAGCAGAAGGTTGAAGATTTAATCACAGCAGCACCATTTAGAGGTGTCCATTCATGTATTTGGATGTTTTAACCAAGAAAGATGGGTTGCTTCCTGAATGAGAAACAAATATCTCTTGGGATAATCTCTTCTACACAAGCTATTTTCTCTATGAAATGGGGTTTTGAGATATAGTTGTTTAAAATACCGTCAGGAACTTGAAAGCAACAAGTGTTTCCAGTATTTCTACAGCTGTGTGAAATGTTTTGCACGTGAAAATGAAGGTGATCAATTATGGTTTCACAAAAGGGGAAGCAAATTCTATCAAGACTGTCAGCAAAAGTTGTTTTTGTAACCCTCTTGAAGAGGGTAAATTTTTTTCTCTTAAAAATCACTACAAAATAAATGAAAATGATGTGTTTTGATTTTTCATTTATTTTTATAATGGCATAGTGATGCATTACTTCTGTCTGCCTCCCTAAATATGTCCTGGAGAAAACCAAATTTCTTCAAGTTTTGGAGGGAACTGATGAAAATTGACAAATCTGTCTCCAAATTGACCTTACTCTCTTCTTTCCTACTGCCCGAATCCCCAGGACTAACTCATACATCTGTTGTCTCCCCTCCCTGTGTCCTTTTCTCTGCTTAGCCTGGGCTTATTCTTTTGCAGCCAACGTGACATTAGTTCTCTTTCCAGCTTAAAGAGCTGGTATATGTTTTAGACCTTATTTTATTCACCAAAGAAATTTTTTTTTTCTCCCCATGCTTTTTGTAATGTATAAGTCTTCAGGTACTGTTATGTTTAAAAAAACCTTCAGTGCTCATTTTTACCCCCTTCAGGGCACTGATTCAAAACCTATTGAAAAGAGTTATTTGGGCACCGTTCAGAGAAATGGGGCTTTTCCCCCACTGAGCCTTTTTCTGTTGTTCTTTTCTGAATGTGTAACCGTCGTGCAGTAGTGCCATTTGAAGATTACACTGTAATTGTAGAATCACAGAATGGTTTAGGTTGGAAGGGACCTTAAAGCCCCCCCAGTGCCACCCCCTGCCCTGGGCAGGGACACCTCCCACCAGCCCAGGTTGCTCCAAGCCCCGTCCAACCTGGCCTTGAACCCCTCCAGGGATGGGGCAGCCACAGCTTCTCTGGGCAACCTGGGCCAGGGGCTCACCACCCTCACAGCAAACAATTTCTGCCTCACATCTCATCTCAATCTCCCCTCTTTCAGTGTAAAACCCTTCCCCCTCGTCCCACGGCTCCCCTCCCTGCTCCAGAGTCCCTCCCCAGCTTTCCTGGAGCCCCTTTAGGGACTGGAAGGGGCTGGAAGTTCTCTTCTGAGCCTTCTCTTCTCCAGGCTGAACAATCCCTACACGTATGGATGATTTTGCCCTGAATTTTGTGTAAATATTGGATACTGGATTGCCAGATAATTAATTTTGTGCCCAACTCTTTTATAGTGGCTTTTACCTGGTCATTTGGCCTAGAATTGGAAGATGTAAGATGAGGGTAGGTGCACTGGGCAGGGCAATTATCAAAGAATTAAAAGTGAATGGGTTTTGGAAAGTGTGTTACAGGAAAAATGAAATCTTGTGGTGAGGAGAGAGGCAATGTTTGCAATGCTGTGTCTGTCCTGGCGAGCACTGCAGCACCATGAGACTAATCTCTGAGGTGAAACGGTTGGAAATGGGGACTCGGGGTCCCCGACAATGTGTACTGCCCGCGTCTGTGTTCAGGTCAGCCCTGCTCTGGCCCCATAGGCTCCATACCTACCAGCACTTCCAGTGTTTTAGCTGTCCCCGGTTTTCTTAAATCTGACTGATTCGACATTTCAGAGGTATCTGTAGATTTTCCAAGCGCGTGACAAAAAATGAAAACAAACCTGGTGGTTCTTGTGAGGCCCGCGTGCAGTTAGTGGCAAATTAGTTTCTTAAAAATGCTCTATCATCTTATCCCGGTTTGAACTTTAAATCTTACACCGTGACTGTAGCTTGGACAAAACGATGAGCGTTGGCCTGACCTGCAGGATTGCAGACTGTTATAAAACAGCTTCAGGGAGAAATATTTTCTGCTGTTTCTCAAAATTCCGCACTTATAGATTCCTTGCTCTTCTTGGCATACGTGTTTATTATTTATATATCTGTCAAGAACTGAATTGTTTTCACTGATTAAATTAAATCATGATATGTTCTCTTCCATATGATTATTTTTAAGACAGCACCCATTTAATTTTATTTTTTTTTAGTAACATCAGGTGTGTTTTATCTCCTCTTTGGGATATGAACAATGGTGTTGCCTTATAATTTAGAATAACAGGAGCATTAAAAGGAGCTGTTAAACTAAATGTGAAGAAAGTTGGCATCAACTTAAATTGGGACGCCTAAGTACAAAGCTGTCTCTCAAAGGCCACCAGAATTGAAAAGAAACATGAAAATAAAAATTCAGAAAGTCTAGAGCTCCGCAGAATTATACGTCTCTTTATGTCCAGTCCTAACCAGTCCTGAGGAGCGTTTCCCCCTGTCAGTATCCCAAACCAAAGAAGACTTTTTTTTTTTATTTTAATAAGGGTTTTCTGTAATTGGCTGATTTCAGGGAGCAGCCCCAAGGAAGGGAGGAGTGGCTGGCATTGGGGAGGAAAGGCAGGGGAACGTCTTGGACTGGCTTTGCTGCCTGAAGACAAGACGACGTATCATGTAACTACGCCTTAATACAGATGTTTGGATTTTTGGATTCCTTTGGATTCCTTGGAGGGAGGAGCTGGTCAAGTGCTTAAGTGGTTCTGCAGCACCTCTAAACTTTATAGATGTGAAATTATAATTTATTGGACCGCGGAGTCCTTCACAGTTCCTGTCAGAATTATTTGTTATAATTTATTTTAATACTTTGGTATATGGCCCCAAACATAAACTGCGTATTCTCCTAACCAGCAATTATGCTATTAAAATAAAGTTATATGTAAAAAAAACAAAAAAAAACAAAAAAACAAAAAAAAAAAAAACAAAAAAACCCAAACAAAACAAACAAAAAAACAAAACCAAACCCAAACCCTTTAAATGTAACCCAAAAGATAAGTACTTTAGAGATAAGTCTATGTGTTGCTTTCTTTTTCTTTTTTTTTTTCCTCCCCTCCAAGAATAGCTTGAGAACAAAAGCATAAACTTGTCACCTTTGGCCAAAGAATTCCTATTCGGGAAAGGCATTTTGTGGGGAATTAACTCGTCTCCCTGCCACTGTGCGGTTGGATCTCAAGTGCACACCAGGTGCTGTCCTGACTTGGGGCCTCTGTCAAGACATAAATACAGAGGAAAACAGGTAAGATTATAAAATGAGTTTTAAATAATATCTTAAAGCAGAGGGGCGGGAGGATCCCTGTGACACAGACCCTTGCCTGCGGTATGTGTGTATTTTATCCAGCTTGGGCAGTCTTTGCCAAGAGAGATTATTTGCATCAAATTACTTTCCCCTGGTTTACTTTAAAATTAAACTGTTTTATTCATTTTGTCTCCATTGAAATGGCAAAGGCCCAATTAAATTGTGGATGCCTTTATTTGCAGAGAGCACGCTTTGTTCATCCACTTTTCTCTGGACCGTTTCATGTTTTCTTTCTAACGTCTCATTTTATTTTTTTTTAGTTGTCTTTTGAACACATGCTCACCTGCTTCCATGGATCCAAAGCTACTAATAAAAACACCCCTAAATATGTACCAGATGCAGAAGTGAATATAAGTGGAAACAGTTGAATAAGGGAAGCGGACCCAGAGCTGTCATCAGGCTCTTCACAGTCACCAGATTTTTTTTCAGCTGCTCATGCAGTGCTTGCTCAAGACCTGTTGGCCATGACTTTGTATTTCATCTCTCACCATTTCTTTTTTTTCGTCTCCACCCCACAGGCTTTTTTTCTTCTGAGAGTTTGTGACTATATTAGATTCATCTTTAAATCCTGCTAAATGTGCTAAACAATGTAAAGTGGTTGCCATTAAAAAGGCAAATTTATGTGCTGCCAATATTTTGACTGGGGCCTCCTAGAGCTCGTCCTTGGAGACTCTCTGGAATCCTGCCAGCTTGTAGGGATCTGCTGTGGAAGGGGAGCACCGAAGGGCCAGGAGTTTGGTGGTTTTGCTTTCCTGTATAAACAAAACCCGTTTTGGGAAGAAGGGTGGAAATACCATTTGGCAAAGGGATTTTGTGTAGAGTCTGAGGTGTGGTACCGAGACATACAAAACCTGTTGAAAATACCATCATCCTCTCCGTACACTTGAGAGCAAAAGAAATGGCATTTATCTTTTTTGAAAGATGTTTTTGAAAACCATTGATGCTGTCCTCTGACACATTCCCCGTGCGAGACTTGTGTCTACAGAGACCTTTCTAGATGTGTGAAGAAACTTCTGGGCAAGATGGCTCTAAACGGGATGCAGGGAAGTTGGTTACGAAAATAAGGTCCCGAGAAATCATAGTTTTATGTGCGTTCCTTTCCTTCCGGGAGTATTCTCAGATGCCATTAAATGCACCAGGCTTTGTTGTCTCATGTGCTTTGTGGATACAAAAAAAGAAAGCAGATGCTATCAAAACAAGCTGGCAACCCAGCAGGTGATTTGAGACAATAAAATCGGGTACATTCTTCATTGTGGTCTTTATCTCCGTTTGTGAGTTATAATAATGGACTGGAAACTTGCAGTAGTACCATCTCAGTGGCACACCAGCATGATTCTATGAAGTTAAAAAAGAACACTTAAATGAAGCCAAACTGATAACCAAACCTTTTAAGTTCTGCCTACCTGTCCTACAGTGCTTTCCAGTACAATGCTGGGCAGTGAAATAAGTTATTGACACAACCATCTTCTTAGAAGCGTTTTCAAGGACGTGTGATCTGACTGTCTCCATCAGCAGCATGGAGAACACATCCCCAGGTCCCTGCTAGAGGGTACGGACAGAAAAATGACTCTGGTCGTCTTCCCTTTCTCTGTCCCCTTTCTCCTCCACATGATGGAGTCACCATCCCTGGAGGTATTTAAAAGCCGGGCAGACGTGGTGCTGAGGGACATGGGGTAATGGTAACTTGGCAGTGCTGAGTTAACGGTTGGACTTGATGATCTGAAAGGTCTTTTCCAACCTAAATGATTCTATGATTAAGTGGAAGGCAGCGCTCCAGCAAATAGAGGGTTTTTTCCCAGCTGAGTTAAACAATAGGATTTCCGCAATTGATTGGTGCATGTTCAAAGGCGTTTTGTAGTTTGAGGTGTTGATTGAATTGATCTGTGTTCAGTGGGATTCTTTCATTTTCTTTCCGGAACAGAGTTACAGGGTCCTCTGCTTTCTATTCCGTAGACCTCTAGAAACAACACATTTTTCTTTGTCGTGCAACCCAGTGATCGCTCTGCAGAAACCGAGCAGGACAGTGGTGAAGGTCAGTTTGGGGGTGGCTTGCGAAACGGCTACTCTTGTTACATTCTGCATTGCCTTTACCCTGCTGAATATATGCCTTTAAAGATAAGAGTTCCCGTAGCTCTGCCATAAAGAGACCTGTTTTCTCTGTTTGTGCACAGGCAAACTAGAAGTTGAACTTTACTGTCCTTTGTTTGCAGCCTCATTAGTTCTGTATGGTTCCAAAGTTTGAAATATGCCTAGGAACAACAGTGCACTAAAACATATGGATCCAGGTGCTGACCTCAGGTACATCGCTGTAAATCTACACAGTAACTGTTATCATTTGGATTTACGCTAGTGCTATTAAAATAAAGAAAGGGAGTGATTTATTAGTGATGAACGGAGGTTTTATGGCCATGTCAGTCTTGCACAAGTTTATAAGGTTGTTTAAGTACCGATACTCACAAGTTTAACTCTTTCTTTTATTATGTGTAAAGAAGTCTGCGGCAGGTCAGTCATTCACAGTAAGTGAACGGTATCTAAGAGGATATTAATTAAAAGTTATGTTTTTTGAGGAAATGGCTTGTTGAATTTTCTTTGAAGTCTTGGAGCTCTTGTACAGTCCTTAATTCAACTAATTTATTATGTATTTTTTTAATCTTTTCGTTCGATACGTGTATCGCTATTGCGTGAGAATACCCTTGGCTCAAAGGAAGACCATTAGCAGGAGAGCGAGCGTGTTTGTAACTTCCTTCAGGGATTCAGATGTGCAAGTGTTCAGTGCCATACGTTTTTCTGGCCACCTGCAGAAATTATAGCCAACATTCAACGACGTGGGGAGGTGGTGGGACGCGGGGGAAACTTGTTTCGGGGTGTTGGTGGTGATTCAGAATTAACGCTGGTGTTTGGTCTGTTCTTGTCTTTCCGTTCACTGCTCTGTGTTGTTTCAAGCTGCACTGAGAAGGAGATGGATAAATAGATTTGCATATGTAGAAAGAAGAAAGAATAATATATGAGAAGAATAATCACTTTAGACAATAAAAAACTTTCGTCCTAGATAGTTTAAATATATATTGAGCATAAAATACCATGATCTTATGTCTTTTAAAGAGTGTCTAACTAAATTAACATTGTAGATATACTTAATTACTACATTACTGAATGCTTTGAACATTGTAAATGTTCAGTAAGGTGCAAAAACGAGACTCATGTGAGAAAACTGCCAGTAAAATAGCTTGAATTTAGAAGTCGCAGAAAAGGCAGGCATTACCGCTTTTCTAAGGCCTGATGCTGCACCACTTAAATCTGTGGCAAAACTCTCTTGTGCCGTAATCACTGACTCCCTGAATAAACCGTACAATTTCTCTTTCAAAGAGCACCGCAGACATTTCAGATTTAGGAGAACTTGAAGGCTCAGGCTATATTTATGGACCTGAGCACAAGAAAATCGTAACTTGTAGAAGGAATGCTTTAAAAACAAATTCTTTCAAGAAGGTCCCCGATTTCTGCATCCTGAAAAACTCTTCAGTGTCCGTGAGTACAGCACTAAGGGGACTGTGATTTGCCACTAATATCAGCAACATGGAGAAAGTAGGAATTTTCCTGAGATAGACGTATGAATAAATACAAAGTCCAGGCCCTAAAGCAGCCCGGAAATACTTAGCTCTCTTGATGTCTACAGCTTTTCAGAATAGATCCTACTTCTGCTTACCTGGAAGTGGTTATTCTCATCTTGATGCACATATATAAAACTTTTATGAGTTCCCAAGGCTCTGTGAGAAATTATGCAAGTATACTGTGGGGAAAAGGGGCACAAAGTCCCTGAAAGGTGGATGTTTAAATGATACAGAGAAACTGTGAACTAATATCAGATCCTTACTGAACAGAGCATGGAGCCGTGGTCTCTTCTGCCACACCGAGTTGATAGCTCTCAAATATTAAAGTGATTTCTGACGTCCAGCTCTCAGGCAATAAAAATAGATCTTCAGACTTTTATGGAAGAAAACTGGGCTTGTAGAATAATAACGGCCATCAGGAGGACGCTGCACGTCTGCAGAGCTGCCATTTTCAGTGCTGCCCAGATGTTCCTGTTAAAGATGTCCTGAAGTAGTTTAAAAGTAGGAAAAAGAAAGACCTATCGTAACAGGTGGCATTGCTCTCCGATATTCATTCTTGGCTGATACATCTTTGGAAGACGGACAATGTAGTAAACTAGATAGAAGTGCTCATTTTTTTAAAGTTATTTTTTTAAAAGTAGATTTCCTCCCTGGCAAACCCACCTTGTTATCTCTGCATGAATGAATGATGAATTAAAAAAAAAAAAATAAAAAAGAATAGCATGAGGGTAGAGAAGCATTCTTTGAATTGGAAGTGGTTTTGTCAAAATCTTGAAGGGTGCTGTTTGGTTTGGCTTCTGGCTTGTTTTTTAATTGTTTTCTTTCTAAAAAAGGCAAGGAACAAGAAGATTTTTGAAGGACATTTAGTCTTCGGCTTGCATTCATTACATAATATCAGCATTCCAGTTTATAGTCTGACAAAAGCATTAGAAAATAAAAGTAGGAAAATTAAACTTCTCACCTACTCTTTGACATTAAATACATTTTGCAGGCGACTACAGAAGAGTGCAATCCCTGAAAAAATAATTATTATTCTCTAAAGCCAAGCAAGGTATTTGATAGACTTGAAAGAGGCTTATGGAGCACAGCAGAGCCCTTAGGGGTGTCCTACAAATGATTCGTTATTAAGGGCCCAAATGCCTTTGCTCTGTAAATTCCAATTCAGGCAGTTATCCTGGTAACCGTGTTACCTGAGTCAGTAGAAAATACTATTGCGACAAGAGAGTTAAACTATATTCTCAAAATACTTCTTTGGGTGGTTCTAACTCGCTACAGTCAAACTGACATAGAGTCAACAGGTCTTGGTTGAAGCTGGAAAAAGTAGTTTCTGCTATTCGATGTATCATCATTAATTTGATATTTGGACATTAGAAAACCATAAAGAATTGTCAATGGAGCCAGTTTTGGTGAATTTGTCCTATTGCTCTGGTTTTCCAGGTTGCTGATTTCCTCTTAGTGCCTGGGAGCTCCAAATGGAAGCATCTCGGATGCTTGGCATTAGCACGTATAGAACAATTTTATCAATATATTCAATAAAATAAGAGGCAAGTCTACTCATATCAGCAAATGAGTGATGAGATACTAGATTGCACTGAACAGAATGGAGTACTTCCATCTGCAGTTAAATAGGTAAAATAATCTAATATTTAAGAAAGGCAGATAGTAATATTTATAAGTAATATATGGTCATCTACAGATCAGATTATCTTTTTCCTAATAAATGCAGGTGATTTGTCTTAAATTAGTCTTTCCCCCTGTGTGACACCTATATAATGGTTTCTGCAGTATTTTGTGGAATGAAACGTACTTCCTGAGACAGGGAGATCTAACAGTAAAACCAGCTATGGTGTTGGAAAGACGGAAAAATAATTAATTTCATGATATGTAAGGAGGAAATTCCCGTCTTCATTTAGAAGAATCAGTTTGCAAGAGAAGCCATCGAGTGCAGCTGTCAGGGACTTCACATATAATTAGACATGTAAAATCAATTCTTATGGTGTTCTGCCGTGGGGTGATTTTTAAGTGCAGAATCCGCAGAATTTGCCTAACAAATAACAGAGCACTAGGGTTTGGGGTTTTGTTTTGGTTTTTTTTTTTGTTTGGTTGGGGTGGGTTTTTTTGTTAAGCATGTGAAATACTTCCGATATTTCATGAAAGGATTTAAGTTTATGCCTGTCCCTAAGGTTTGAAAGATTCCAGTCTTGTGCTTCCCATCAAATGTATTAAGAAGCACCGTATGTGTTTATACTTACAGCGTATAACGAGTTCTGAAGGTCTGCAAATTTGTCCGAGTTAAATTCGAGACAGAATTTCTTTGGGTTTAACTGAATTCCGAGAACAGAATTATTATTTTTCTTTGTTTTCATTGCAACACGTTTCACAGCAGCGTTATAGAGCTGTAATTTACTTTCAGCCCAGTTGGGGAGGTACCGTTGAGGTTTGCTCTGCTCTCGGGATCTGCCAGGTGATAATTACCTCGCAGCACATTTACCGTCAGCACACTTCCAAAATATTTCTGTGTATTCAACCACACCGAAAGAATCGACTGAATGGCCCTAAAGCATGTGAAACTGGGTCACACCTCTTCACAAAGCCAGACGTCCATTACTCCGATTAGATATCCGTCCGTTAGTATTGAGAATTAATATGAAATATTTGGCAAGAGTATTAATTCCGTACGTATATTATGTATCTATGGGTTTATCTATCCCTACAGTAATACAGACATATGTGGTTCTGCTAAAGTAATCACGTCTTATAAAGAAAACGAATTCAAAGAGCAAGTCACCAGGCACAAATAGTTAAATGTAAATCTCCCTGTTACCAGTCGGATTTCATTGAGAACTGAGTTGGTTCCCTTCTAGATTTATTAAAATTAATGCATTTTATATTTTGGTTATTTGTCCTCGGATTTCACCTGAGAGGATCTTGGTTTTCTGAGCACTTTAATCCCGTCCTTCCTCCCTTGATAGAGACGTATTTTTCTAAAAGCTGGATCTGTGACAAAAATACTAGAACGATCTTCTATAATTTCATCATGAATATTTGGAACAGCCTTAAAATGTCATTTATTTTGTGATAATGCAATGAGAAGATATCACATATGACAACATGTATTTGTTTAATTTATATTATAGAAACAAAATCAGCTCATGACAATGTTTTGCAAATGCCTGAGGTATCCCAGTCCATCCATCCAGGCGCGATGTGCTTGGTTGAGTTATTTGACAGGCCAGTCAGTATCCGATATATTTTATATCACGTCCAGGAAACAGCAGGGTCAAGCTCTTTACTAACGTTACTTATATTGTGCCAAGTTCTATGTTTGAAGTGGAAATGATTTGATGAAGATTTATTTCTGTACGCTGTTAAAGGGCGTTACACGTTGGCCAAGACAGAGGGATAGCTGGCATGGGAAGGTACAGAATGGATACTTGGTCTTTGACCTGACGCAGTTGATGTGTGCACATGCGTTTTTGTGTGCACCTGTTTGAAAAGATTGACTCTTTCTATTAAGTAATTATCTTCGTGTTTCTTATTGTTTATTGAAATTTAATAAACAGGTGTTTTTGGAGCTTCTCACACTTTTACCTGGATTTATTCCGTCTTCATTTGAAACTCCCCTAAACTCTATTTCCCCATCTCTTTCCTCTCTCTCACCAGAAGTCCCAGGCTGTTTGGAGGATTAACCTGGCCTGGATGTTCCCCAGAAGGTCTCTGAGAAGGTAACTTCACCATCTTGAGATGCTGAAGAACATCAGACCTGTTGAATAATATTTATTTATTAAAAACGTATCTATTCCATACAACTTTCTTATCACTTCTGTTCTTGTTTCTCACAACTGGAACTGCAGCAGGTGGCGACGAGGGTTTCTGAGTTGGGCCAAGAACGTGGTGGTGGCGGTGTCCTTGAGAAAGAGCCTGAGGAGGCAGGAGAGGAGAAGAGCTGGATGTGTAGGGACTGAGTCACACCCTTGGACAAGTAAAGGTTTAGAGTTGTTTCCTATAATCCAAAATATGTAAGCAGCTTTCTACTTATTATTTTTTAAAACTTTAATGTAGTACTTCTCTGTGGAAGCAGAAGTTTTACCTTTTCACTCTGTTTTAAAGTACGTCGACTTCTCCATTTCAACAGATGTGCAAAACCAGGCAGGTTTAATAGGCTGTGCAGAAGATGATCTTATATTTGCAGGATAAAACCAGCATATTCGTGATAGAACTGTGCTTCTTGCTAATGCAACCTCCAGCTCAGCCCGGGAGCTGTGAAAGAACTGACTGCACTGAAGTTCCCTGTCCAACTACCCACTTGCAGATGGAGAATTACCTGGGCTTTTTTGGGTTTTGTTTTTCAAATGAGTGAGTGTGATAAAAAATAGCTGAGTTCTGTGGTTGGAAATTGAACCCCTCTCCAGGCACGTGCTCCTGTATGTCATAAGGATGATTGTAACTTTATTTTTATGTTCAACTCTGATTGCAAAAGCCTTGGCAGCTTGTGGTTCAACTTCCAGTCAGAAAAGTCTGTTGTTGTTTGTCTAATTCTGAAGCCTACCATGCTGAGGTGGACAGAATTTTATTAAGTTTCAAGGTCTCTTTATCTCCAATAAGTATATTTTGTAAAATACTATGTCATGGCAGTTAATTCTTATGCTACATACTTGAATTCTCCGATTACCAACACCTAGTTTCTCTTTGCTCTTCCAGTGGTAACTGGTATTTATGGTTGGAGTGGACATAGTGGTTGTGTCTCTCTCTCAGTAGCTCATCGTAACCAAGGACAGTCTCATCGTTTGCTGCCGTTTTCACTCAAGTGAAAGATGTTCCATCCTACTGTTGGTCTCTCACCTCCCTTTGGCCAGCAATCGCTTCTGCCCAATACGCGATGGACAAAGGTTGGCTTCTTTCTGTTTTTAGGGGCAAACAGTTCCCAAATGGATTTTAGGATTCAGGATTTAGAATTTAGTGGTCTTCCTGCTGGGGACAATAAAGTAGTGCTATCTTAAGAAAATGCTGTATAATCTTCATCACCTCAAGAACGTCACAGTATTTTCTTAGAGCTCTTTTGGGGATGGAGTGTGCACCAAGACACATTCATACTTGTAGTGGCCTCTGGAAATGTGGTAGAGAGGGATAAGGGAGAAGAATTAGGGAGGTTAAAGTGAAGATAGAGTAGGTCGAGGTGAAAGTGTGGAAGACTTGATGATGTTTGTTAAAGATATCAAAACAACAGCCCATAAAAGAAGCATCAGAACTTGACTTGATCCCAGCTGTAGTTTTACTGCATTTATTGTAAAATCATAGAAATGCCTCGGTTGGAAGAGACCCTTCAGATCGAGTCCAACCATCAACCCAACTCTGATAAAATCCCCACTACCCCATGTCCCTCAGCACCACGTCTGCCCGGCGTTTAAATCCCTCCAGGGATGGCGACTCCACCACTGCCCTGGGCAGCCTCTTCCAATGCTTGACAACCCTTTCCGTGAAGAAATTGTTCCTAATATCCACCCTAAACCTATAGTTCATGCTGCAAAGCTTTGTACCCTGTGTTGTGGCATTTTGCTTTTTTAACTTTTATGGGAGGTTCCTTCAACATTATCCATCTCAACGTAGGGAAACAGAAAATTGGACAAGTTGTTATCTACTAATTGTAAATGAGTGATGGTTACTTATCAGCCCTGAGTTAACAATACCTAGGTTGTGGTTCTTACAGGCTATAGCGGGGAGGAAGCGTGTTTTAATCTGTGATTAAGAGCTTCTCACACAGGTGCTTCCTTCATGTTCACGGCAGGGCTGGTCCCAGCCTGGCCATGAGTTCTGCTCAGTGATGGTTTTTTGAGGGTAAGACATGTCGTCCAGGGGTTATTGCGGGCCTTACTGGAGCTGCTGAGCAAGTAAAGGTTAAATTATAGGGCAGAAGATGCGTTTTAAAGGGGGATTCTGCAAAGCTGGCTCTGGAAAATGAGAACATCCAGCAAGCTGGTCGCTGAGGTGCATTCAGCGCGGGATGGATTTTCCTCTCTGTTACTGGTTTTAGCTGAGTTGCGCTTTAAACTGCAAGTTTGTCTTATCCTTTTTATCTTATAGAGTAGGAAAGTGAGTTCAAGTTAAGCTGATACTGTCCTATTAAAAAACGTTTACATGTCTAATAAGTAAGAGCAGTGTAGTAAAAGAAAAGGCAGTTTCCTTTTGAGATGGTGTTTGAAGCAGCGGAGGCCCAGCCAATGCGAAATGGATACTTTCCACAAGATGGCGGAGGAGGCACATTTTTTTAACTTTTCTGAGCTAAAAGAAATTGTTCTGCAAAAACCGAGCCAGTGTTGTGGTAAGCTAGCCATTTATAACTGTAAACAGTTACTGAGTGTTTTATTATTACAATTAGGCAAATCCTGAGTGATGCGGAACTTCGGTAACTTCCATTACCTCTGGGTTTTGATATGATTTATTTAAAATATATATAACTGCTTTCTTGCCCTCTGTTTTGTGGTTTGAAGTCCACGCTGAGCAGCGAGGTGTCTGTTGAGATAAGGTACGGTGAGGGCCACCAAAGGCGATGGGAAACCTTTGCATCTTTTCGCCCGAAGGTGAAATCAGGGCTAAGGTTTGTCATCAAAACGTTGTAGAAGAGTAGAAGTAGTAGAGTTTCTATGAGGAAAAGAGTAGGGTAGAAGTTTCTATGAGTAAAAACATTTTTTTAGTTTGTTGTTAAGAAACAAAATGCCCCCCCTGCCCCCCCCAAGTAATATTGGCTTTTAGTTGTCCTATGTTTTTTCAAGATGAGGCTGATACGGTTTTTTTGGGGTTGGGTTCCCCCTCCTCCCCCTTAGAAGTTAATTAATGGTTTTAACTAATGCCTCTGCTCAATTTAACAAGGTGTCTTCCGCGACTGTATCGGTATGAATTTTGCGGCAGTGTGTTTCGTTCAGCAGAACTGATGGCTGGGAGTGGAATTTCATGTGCACCTACACCTGATTTTTTTGGAACTCCTTAATCATGGAGATACAGTCCGAATCTCACAGGGAAATCCTAGTCAGCCTGTACTTCACGTAACAGTGTGTCTGGGAGAACAGCAAAATCACAAACCTGTATTTTGACAAAACTGCAGCGTTTTGTACGTGGTGGAGAGTCCCCAGCAGCTGTCCCCGGAGAATTTGGGCTGGAGCCCTGCTCGCCACCCGTCCGGGCAGAGGGGCTGCTGGGCTCTGCAGGCCGGGCATCCCAACAAGGGCTTTCACAACGCAGGTGGGTATTTATTGAATTTTGAACATGTGCCTTTTTTCATAGTATAAAACGTTGACGTATATTCTGCCAGCCTGCTTTTTTATTTATTTTTTTTTTTTGGCCATCCAGTGGGATGTTGTGGTTTAACTCCAGCCAGAAAAATTAGCAATAACCATTTTGTTTTTTCTTTTTTTTTTTAAATACAAAAAAAAATCAATCTACCTACAAACTTTTTGTGTAATGCTGTATTCTCCTCTTACTCTGCATCTTCAGACCTTCAAAAACAACCATGTATGAATAGTGGAGAAGGTATTATTTGCACCTTTGGGTGTAGAAGAGGTTTATCTGTGACGCAGCCTGGACTTCAACTGCGACTCTGCAAGGTCCTGAAGGAGCAGGGCTGGCTGAAGCTGCCAGGGAAAGCAAAGGCTTTATGGAACCACGTTGAGAAAGAAAGCAGATGCAAATATCAGGGAATTACATGAGACTATTCTTAATTTGTTCAAAGCAAA
>VWZL01005271.1:109306-235658 GCA_013396915.1 Stercorarius parasiticus | reverse complement strand
AAAAAAAAGTATTGGCCATATCAACACAGATCCTGCAGTAACCTTAATTTTTTATTTTTTTTCTTTTCCCCCATCTGATTCTTTCTTGGGAGAAGAAATATGAAATATTCCCTTTTGTGAGAAACTCGTTGCCATTCTCAAAGTTTCAGGTTTCCTACAGGACATTCCAAACAGGGAGGGATTTGTCCTGTGGGTGCTGGGAGGGGAGGAGCTGGGGACAAAACTATGCTCCTTTCTGCCTTGCGTTGGCGTGTGGAAGGTGGGGGGGTCTGTGAATAATCTGTTTCTGCTTGTATGTTTTAGATGTTGGGGCAATGAAGATCAGCATATTGGTGCCCTTGGGTTAATAGATTTTTCAATTAAATAGTACATTTTTAGGTCAAGAAATAACCGTTGCATCTCTGTTATTCTTTTAAGTGATTTACTTTTCTGTGTTCTCTTGTGGCCAAAGAGCAGTAGTTTTGCCCACTTGGTAGCTTGTTTGTAAGCTTGGAGTGTTTTCATTTGTACAAAACTTGTGCAAACATTCAGAAGAAAATGAAGGACCCTGAAAGTACTTGTATTTACAATATTTGGAAGTCTTGGAAATAATGAAAATTTAGATGCACTGTGAGCTTTAGGCACTTGAAAGAAATTTTCTAGCTCACTGTCTATATCATAAAATAATAAATGACTGTAACACACTGTATATTTAATACTAATAACATGTTGATGTATCTTAAAGCAGAAAACAGAAGTCATTCTTCCAGTCAGAAGGACAATTTATGAGAATATAAGGCTGCAAATTAGACGTAGTTGCATTATCCCAGTTCTTTGGAAAACAGTAAGGGAACTTCTACTGATCGTAAGCAGCCAGCAACTGTGTTCTCATGGCTTACAAAGGAGGAAAATGGGCACTATTATATTTTGGAAATATCACTATTGGACTGATAAAATAGAGTTTTGCAAACTAGACAGTTAATGCCACTTTTTGTCTGAACTGGGGTCACCAAATGTTTTTAAATGGACTTCTGTGCATTATCATATCGTCAGAATTTCTGTGTATACACACCTGTGGGCCTTTCCTTGGATACCTGTTTTTCTGCGTGTTTATACAATTTCAGTCCTCCACTCGTTATTAACTGCTGTCTGTGTTACAAGTTTAGAAGCAAGGCAGGATTATGCTCTTAAATAATAGAAACTGTGATTTACAAATATTCCATGTGTGTGGTTTGGGGTTTTTTACTACATTTGTTGGAATTAACTTGGTTCTGCCTAAACTAATGGTCTCATTGTAAGAGAAATAATGAAAGCACTTCAAAACAAGGAAGGTGGAGAGTGGAGATTAAACGCTCGTCAAACAGTATCTAAGTGTGTTTTGGAACTATAAATGCTCTTCTATACATGTCAGGGATCAATAAATGGCAGGGAAAGTTTCTGAAGTTAAACTAGATTCGCTGATTTTCCTTCCCAAAAGGAGGCAAAGGCCGTTACCCTACAGCAATGAGCTCTTCTGATATCTAAGAATTTCTGCGTACCGCACCCAGCGATATCTCACTCTTATCAGTATAAATAATCTAATCAGTACAATAAAAGCGTCCACTGCTATGTGCTCCAGCTGGCTTTTGCACACAGTGCTTGAGAGTTTTCACTGGAGGTGATTTATTTAAGAGTTATTTAATTTTCTTGACTTTGATTAAAACATGCTCCCCCCACCCATGTTCCCAAGTACCTTTGGAAAGGCAAACGTACGGCTGGAAAAGAATAAAAGTCAAGACATGGTCAGTGTGCCTTGCCCAGATAGGGCATTAAGAGCTTATTGAATCTTTGAGTATTATTTCAGTTGATTTCGGTTTGTAGAGTTATTGTTGAAGTAGAAGCGATAGAAAGTTTCGTAGGGTTTTTTTGAGGAACGGATGGGAATCAGATGATTGCTACAGAACGCAATCTGTCAGTGTAACAGAAACTCAACTCTGCTTTAAAACCCCATTAATCCGTTAGTATTTTGGTGCCCAGTAGGATTTGTGTTAATGTTCCCTGGGTTATCGCACGGTTTCAATACGCTGCTTAAATTTATATCAGCTTCTGAAGCCGATAGAGTGTTCAAGAACTTCCCCTGTTGGCTGGCAATTATTGTAGTGAAGTGTTTGGCAAGCGGTGAAGTCATGGAAACTTACTGTACGGGTTCACTCCTGTGTGTTTAGTAGAACTCAGCCCGTGTTGAGGTCTCAGTTGCTGCCCTGAGGAATTTACAATCCGAGATAACGTAGAGATAACGAACCTGCATTGAGTTTGCTTGGCTGAAAATCGCTGCCCAAGCCAAAAATGACACATCAGGCATGACAGGTATCATACAGCTTGCATTCCAGTGTTAGTGAGCCAGGGAAAATAATTCCAGTGTGTAAATTAAATACAGGAGGAATTAAATTGGAATCAGGATGGGAGGAATGTGGTGGAAGATGAGGTAACTTGCATTGCCCAGTGAAAGCTTTAAAAGGGGTGGATTTCTGTGTTCAAAAATGGTATGGAAGTTGGAGATAGGGTTATTTTATTCTTCAGTGCAAACTGTTTTCATAGAAAAGTGGCCCAGTAAGGGCTGAGCTTCAGTATTGTATATAGAAGTCAGGGTGAGAGAAATAGGGTTTAATCCTGGAAGATTTTCAATTTATAGAATCATAGAATTGCCCAGGTTGGAATGAACCATCAACCCAACTCTGACAAAACCCCCCACTACCCCACGTCCCTCAGCACCACGTCTGCCCGGCTTTTGAATCCCTCCAGGGATGGCGACTCCACCACTGCCCTGGGCAGCCTCTTCCAATGCTTCACAACCCTTTCCATGAAGTTCTTCCTAATCTCCATCCTAAACCTCCCCTGGTGCAACTTGAGGCCGTCTCCTCTTGTCCCATGGCCTGTTCCTTGGGAGAAGAGACCAACTCCCCTTCGCTGAAACCTCCTTTCAGGTAGTATCATAATTATTCCTCAGGCTTTTGAAGATGTGATGAGATGAGCTGTTTGCTCTGGTTCACAAGAGACCACTTCCTCCCCTCATCTCGGTCCTTCCCCCAGCATTCGAGTGCGAGTCCTGTGTAGTCGTGTGCTATAATAGGCCATTGAATTTTAATCAAACTTAAAGCTGTCCTCTCTTACCTCATCTAACAGTGATAGCGATGTGTTTTATTGCTTACAAGAGAATCGCTGTCCGTAAATTGAATGTCTTGTCAGTAAAACCATGGTTATCTCTATAAGACAATTGTTACAGATCCATCGTCAAGGTCACCGTGATTCTCACTCAGTTTTCCTGAACAGATTTATCTTGGCTGTGTGCAGTTAGATGGAAAAGACAAATAAAACACGAGAAATAAATTATTTCTTGAATTTCGAATTTGAAGATGGATAAGGTAGATGGATTGAATAAATCCTGATTTGCCTTATTCAGCTTCTGTGTGGTCTGGATTCTCACACCTTTTTTACATCAGTTATGAATCTTATTATTTAATTTTTCTGTATGAACTTTATTCACTTCTATGTGCTACGTTATTGCAAGACTTGGCTGAGTTTACATTACGTTTGCTGGTTTGTTTCATTTGGTCCTTTTCATTTTTATTCTACAGCGTTGTATATGTTCTCATTTGTTCACATGGCAAAAGCTTTGTCGGAAAATAAGAGAGAAAAATGTGAAGGGGGAAGCTGTGTGCTGTAAGGAGAGAAGGAATAATCTTCCCAGTCCCAAGACCTCGTAAAAAAGAATTTTGGATTAAAAAACCCAGAAGATTGGTGTTATCAGGAGCTTTGAAGTTGTGAACTTAAAAAGGCAAAAGGAAACAACCTAAAAACTGGTAAGTAGAAGGAGTTAAGATCAGAAGAGTTAATAAAAGTGGGCACTGGGGCACAAAGAAGAGAAGGAAGGCTTGGAGCCTTTTAAAGGAAATGTCAGCTACGGTGTATGGCAGGAGGAGGTGAGGATAAAGAGGCGTAGTAGAACTGCCAGAAAGGCAGACACAGTTATGGATAAGTTACAGGAACCAAAAAGGGTTTAAAAATAACAACAGAAAAAGCCAAGGTCCTGAGATTTCATGAGCAGCACTTCTTTAGAGTATGGAAATACTCTCTCCTTTGAACAGGATTAATTATTGTGTAGATTGTGAGCTTGTGACGTAACTTACACCTTCCTGTATTGTAGTTTCTTTTTGACATCCTTTCTGAGGCGAAATTTTCTATGCAAAAAGTCTGCAGAAACGGTTCTCCCATCTGGATTAGCCTTTGGCAGGCTGTACGGAACATGGAACGTAAATGATTATTGAGGGATCCAGAGCAGGAGAGGGTGTGCTTATGGTCCTCCCACAGAACAGGACGTCAGACTAATGGAGGTCATTTCCTAGAATAAAATAAAATTAACTCTGGTTTTGACCGTGAGAGGGAAGAGGGCTAATTACTAGTAATTAGGTTTGTCCTCTATGATAACTGTGTTTGTAAATATTGTGTGTAATAACACAGGTGAACCATCCTGTCTGGTAATCACACTTTGTGTTACATTCCGTAGCAAATTTTTGGCATTTCATTCACTAAAGGGAGGTATGAGATGTAGGGAAAAGCATCTTCTTGTAATTAAGAGTAAGAAGCTGTTTCTTCTCTCTGTCTTATCCTTCCCAACTCCATATCCAATAAAAATAAATGAGGTTGTTTTGGTTTAGTTTGATATTTTTCACATTCAGATCGTTTCAAATTAGAATAACGCTTCCAAGGGGTCTGTGCGTTACACCTAAGCAAGCTCAGGGGTGTGTTTTAATGCAGATGACGTCCCCAGCTGGGGTATTGATGGACCCGTGGATTATTCTCCTCTTCAGCGTCCTAGTGGCAGGAGGTAGTGGGAGAAAGAGGAAAAGGGAATGTCACTTGAAGGAAAAACAAAAATCCAGCCCCAAAAAACACCTTTGGAAGAGTGGGGGAGGCTGTTTTGGAGTAGAGACAGCAGATCCCATCATCGATTTGCTGTAAGGCTGGGTAGAGGTTGTGGCTGTATTACCTGTGACCTGGGTACAAACCTCCTACCGATGGGAGTCACAGAAGATACTTGTAACCTGCAGCTAAATAGTCCATTAAGTGATCGTGCTACAGCGTTGTTCCTCTTACTGGCTCTGAAAGCCACAGCGAATGGGTATTTAACTCATAGGTTTAGGGAACAACGCCTTTTATCTTACATGTTTCTAGTAAGGTTGTTCTGGAGTTGTAGACTTGCGTGTGGACCCCTGACAATCCTGCCGTGCTCTGGGTGTTATTATAAGCAGCTGTCACGTGTGATACCAACATCCTTCAGTGGAGAGATGACCAGCTATGCACGCGTTTACAATAGGTTCCTCGAAATTCTGGATGAAATGAAATGAAATTCTGAATGATGAAGAAGGTCCCTCGGGGTCAGAGTGTGTTTCCCCTTTTTTTGCCTTGAGGCAAGAGCACGGATGAGGAAGCTCCCAGTCGATGATGTCCTTGCCCGCAAGTGAATGACTTCCTTCTCTGTTTCCTTAGGGCTTCGCAGGGCTCTTGTACCTTCTAATTCAGTCTAAATCACTCCAGCAGCAATGTATTGTTGAGAGCTATCAAGTGCCTTGTCTGGTTCCTAATGCTTTAACAACAATATTTCAGATTTCTGACTTTATGTTTCCATTGTCCCGTAAATCCTGGGATCGCACTGTGCTCGCCGGCAATACGCTGGTTGGGATGAATCAGATACGGGTTATGGCACCGGTAATACGGACTGGAGTATCTCACTGGAGTCCCCATAATAATAATAATAATAATACTGGTGAGTATGAGTCAGTGCAGGAGTGGCTAAGGTTAACTCAGAGTTTCGGGGAGCCAAGAGGTGATTCATCCTTTGAAATAAAGAGAAGCTGCTAATAAACATTAATAGACATTTTCAGTTTTGTTTGCAGCGCTCGCTGTCGATATTGGGGAAGCAGTGCCAGGAACTGAGAACATCCCACCACCAGCAGCTTTGTAAGCGGTGAGGGTGTGGGTGCACGTTGTCGCTGCTGTGGACACCAGCACTTTCTGCTGCCAGATACAGCCACAAACTGTACTGGTTTTGCTGCTGCGGCAGCCGACTTTTTCCAGTCCTCAGTGCTGTTGTTTTACGCTTGAGGTTTGCTGGACATTTTCTTGAATTACTTTATGTTAAGCGAATTTGATCAACAACAAATATGTTTGATTTATAGTATTTAAGGTGGCAAGTGACTCAGTCAACAGGAAAGCCAATCCAAAGCGGATTCACTGGACAGGAGGATGAATTTGGTCTCCGCAGAGTAGACGTGTTTGCTCCAACTTATCGTAGTTTTTGCCTATCTGCCAAATCATTTTAATTGGGACCTCGCAAGAGCAGCCCTGAAGAAAAGGACGTGGGGGTGCTGGTGGACGAGAGGCTCAACATGAGCCGTCAGTGCGCAGTTGCAGCCCAGAAAGCCAATCGTATCCTGCGCTGCATCAGGAGAAGCGTGGCCAGCAGGTCAAGGGAGGTGATTCTCCCCCTCTACTCCACTCTCGTGAGACCCCACCTGGAGTACTGCGTCCAATTCTGGAGCCCCTACTACAAGAGAGATATGGACGTGCTGGAACGTGTCCAGAGAAGGGCCACGAGGATGATCAGAGGGCTGGAGCACCTCTCCTATGAGGACAGGCTGAGAGAGTTGGGGTGGTTCAGTCTGGAGAAAAGAAGGCTCCAAGGAGACCTTATGGTGGCCTACCAGTATCTTAAGGGGGCCTACAAGAAAGCTGGGGAGGGACTTTTTAGGATGTCGGGTAAAAGGTAGGACTAGAGGGAATGGATTAAAAGTAGAGATGGGACAATTCGGACCGGACATTAGGAAGAAGTTCTTCACCATGAGGGTGGTGAGACACTGGAACAGGTTGCCCAGAGAGGTGGTGGAAGCCTGGAAGTTTTGAAGGCCAGGCTGGACGGGGCTCTGAGCAACCTGATCTAGTGGGAGGTGTCCCTGCCCATGGCAGGGGGGTTGGCACTAGATGATCTTTAAGGTCCCTTCCAACCCTAACAATTCTATGATTCTACTCCGCTGGCTGTGACAGTCGCTCTGATCCCCTACTGCCTTGAAACCATCTTCACAATTCAGTTCTGAATTCTACTGTTGTTCCCCGTGTATCCAGCTCGCGGACAACTCGCTCGCTTCAGGTGACAAGTATTTTGCTCAGCTGCCGTGCGATGTCTTGGACTTCCCTGCTGCTGTGACCACTTGTAAGAGAGTTTTTATGCTTTCGAGTCGCTGCAGATGTTTGAGTTGTTTTTTCTCTGGTCAAAGGAGAGAGAGAGAGAGGTCAGAGCCAGCCTGGAGAGTATCGTGATAAACTCATCGGTATCCAATGTGATACTGAGCTTTCTGCCCCCGGGGGTTTCGTTCCTCCCTAGACATTGCTCAGAGTGGGAGCTGGCCTGGTGTGTCACAAACACTCACCTTTTCCTGCTGTATTTAGTGCACCGACAACTGCCACTTTTGTTGCCTGGGCAGTGCCTCAGAACATGCTGGCCACTGCTCTTCCTCTGCCAGCCACAATAGTTTCATCGTGTAAACTAATAGCTCATGGTTCGTTTAGAAGCAGAGTCAGGAAAGAAAGCCCCAAGGGTACTTTTACTGGTCATGTTTGTTCGTGTCCTTGGTTTTTTAAAATTATTTATTCATTTTTTCCAGTACCAGGTGTTTAAGTGGGCCAAGACCTACTTCACAAACATTTCCAGAAAAAAAGTCTTAGGCACTTTTCTTTAACACCCATATGTTCTTCCCACCTGGGGCGCTGTAAAATTCATGTTTTCAATACGTGCTCTAAAGCTGTGGTTTTCAATCATTTTATCGAGAAGAAAAAGTGCTGTAATTTTCGTTGTGATGCATCTTCTGCAGTGTTGGTTTCTCACTGACCTTGTGCCTGTTTTGAGGTCACCGTTCACACAAACGGCCATCCAACATTTTTCTCAGCTATCCAACATTTTTCTCAGCTTTCTTATTTGTCTTTTTTAACAGAATTCTCCTGTGCAATGGGAAAAACGCCTTTGTATCTGTGAGCTCAGAAGTAGTTTTGCAATTTGCCATCTCTTTCAGTGCTCAGGTATCTCAAATTCAACGCGTGCACTGTTAAATATTCACTAAATTCCTCCTCTCAAAAACTGATTGGCTTAAAAGCTTGAGAGCGCCGAGTGCTTTGTGTCTGTAGGTGTCTGCTTGCACAGGAAAAAAATCATTTCAAAAAAAGACTGTGAAGTACACACCTGCCCTTAGCTTTTGGTAATGTTTTATTTTCCTTAAGTGGAAAAGGTTGAGTAGATGGTGGTTTCAGAGGGACTGCCTCCATGCCTCCTCTTTGAGGTTTTTTCTTTTCATGGCTTATAACAACCTGGTTTATAAATTGGGCTGAGCTGACTCTGCATATTTGACCTATATCTTGTTAAAGTATTTTGTTTGTTCTGATTTTTGTGTGTGTATGAGAGCGTACTGGTTTTGGCTGGGAAAGAATACTGTGCTGCATGCAAAGCGTTTATTCATCTGTCCTTCTCACCTATTCAAAAGCAGATCATCCTTGGCTTCAAGTGAATAATGTGCTTGTATGGAAAACATGACACTGTGTGGGTAGCTACCACGTAAGACAGCACAACGGAGTTATCTAAATGACATATGGAATTAAGATCACATGAATATTATCTTGTTTAAAAGAGAGGTAAAACATTACTTTTGTGATCAGTGAAGTGATTGCTACCTTTTTTACGTGCTTGTCTTGCAGAGTTTGTTAAGTCAATGAGGCACCCCACTAGTTATGTCCTATTAGCTCTTCTGAAAAGAGAGTTGTATTATTGTAATAACGTGCGTAATCTTAGCGAATTTCTGTCCACCACAGGCACCAGGAATCTTTCTGCCTCGGAAGCTGAATTACTTTGTACAAATGCTTTGTTTTTCTTTCTCACAGTATCCATTTACTACATTCTGCTTCTACGGCATTCAGGCAGATTAACTTCCCTTTCAGATTTGAGCACACGCACGTAGTATTTGTCTCTTTCCCAGGCAGGCATTATATAAATCAGATACTTCCTAAAACTGAATGTTACTCAAGAAAACTATACAAGTTTTCCCAAGTTGAGACATCTTTCTCCGTACCTTCTTACAAAAGTTGTGTCAACTCTATTTAATTAGCATTGACGTGATATCAACTGCGGATTGTACAGGCTGTTCAGAGACCTTTGTGTTGCAATGCCGTGTTCCTTTTCATTGCGGGATGACTGGAGTGCTCTGCAGTACTGGCCTCCATCATAACACATTAAAATTTAACCCATTCACGTTCTGGAAAGAATGGGGTTTGCCAGGTACCGCTGCATTTCTGGGCAGTGGTAGAAACCTTCCTTTGTGGAAAGCTTGCGGCTTGAACAATTTAATGGGAAAAATTGTAGCTGTTTTAGGATTTATGGATAAATATTTCTCAGACAATAGTTGGCAACATCTATATATACACCAAAGTTGACATTGTTGAGCACAGAGTGAGAAGAGAAGGGAAAGAAGAACAGAAAAGAGGTGAGAATCTGGTTGTCTTTATGCTGAAGGTATTCCAACTTTTTAGTAAGAACTCATCGAAAGATTACAAGACAATTTACTGTTGAGCCAAGTATCCTAAAAAAGTACTGAGCTCTCAAGTAGATGGAGTCTATTGTGTTTTTCTTCTGCTCTAAACAGTTGATTAATTCCTTCCAATTAAATGTACGTTTCAGAGTGGGAACATTCCTGTGGCCTTGCGAAAGCCAGCCAAACTCAAGGTGATTCATAGTAAGACTCTCCTTTGTGGGGATCCTGAATTAATCAAAAGACTTATGGAGAAAATAATGCAGATATCCAACATCCTGAACAGTTTTGTTCAACTTCTTTTTGTATGCTCTTCTATTTTTATTCATCTCATCCTGCATGTGCACTGTACGTGAAATGATATTGCTACGTGAAAAGAATGTAAACATTATACTTCCCCTCTTTCTGTTGTGTAATAAGTCTTCACATTGTTTTTAGTTTGCAAAATTGAAGTGGATTAGTCAGTTGCTAATTATTTATTAAACAGAATAGTTGGCAGCGTAAGTTATTTTGGAAGTTTGCATCTCTGTGCTGGCTCCCCGTGTATCTCACACCAACTGAGAGCTATTTCCTTCCCTTTACTTTAAGAGCACTTGGTGGCCTCTCTCTTTGCCGTCCCTCTTCTTTCACACTCAGCTGCGACATGGCCTTCGTCTTGTTCCTGATATTACTAGTTCAGAAAAGTGGCGGAAAAAGACCCAAGAAAAAAGGCAAAAACCAACTTCTAGCTGCTTACGTTTTTCCATCTACAGATACAAAGAATAAGGAATTATTTAGTATAGTCCACTGAGCTAGAAGCCAATACAACGGGATGAAATCTGTAAAATAAAATTAAGATTTGAATGTATGAAAGCTTCTTAAGAGTGAAATCTATGAAGAAAGGGACATTTGATAAAAGTTGTGGAAATCCCAGCATGGTGGATTTTTATAGAACAAACTATAGCAAATCCTGTCTGTAAAGAGCAGCTTGTATGGAGATACGCTGGATGATCAAATCCAGCAGGTCTGTCTCGGTTTTTTTTGAATGGTGTAGAACAATGGGATGCCAAAGATAAAGAAAAAAGTTAACTTTGAAATCCTATACTAAAGTTCTAATTATCTGATGTAATAATAGCCAGTAAGAAGGGGAACATAAGCTGGTACTAAAGTGAACTGCAAAATGAAAACTCACTCCAAAGGTTCATCTAAATCCTTCTACTTGGTCACTTATTTCCCGCTCAATACAAGAACACATTTTCATTGTAACTTTTCATTATCTCCTTCGAAAACTATGACTTTTTTCACAAGAAATTGGATTTATGTGACCTCAGATACCAGAGGATGACATTTTTGAAGCTTTTGATGGAGAAAGTTAAATGAGTTTGCAAAGGGCAGTACTATTATAAAGCTTATTTAAGCTTACTTTATGCTGAATTGCCTTGGCAGTTTGCCCACTGGGAATATTCAGCCCGCACATTGGAAAAGCTCCTTTTTCAATTTTCATTTTGAATTAACATTTGAGATTACTTCGAAGAAGCCGTGACTTCTTACAGGTAAAGAGAGTACCAGAGCCCTGGGGAAAAAAAAAAAAAGGAAAAAAAAGAAATTGTTCTTTTGATCGGTTTCACAACATGTCTTAAAAAATTGGAGGCGTTTTTGGAAGGTCAGAATGACTTTTCCAAATTATGTTGCCTGATGCTGAGAAGCAGCACTAGATTCACTGAAGGCCTGCAGAAAGTCACCGATAAGGTAGCGAATAGGAGGGAAACTACTTTGGTATGGCTGGCACGTTTCTGTAGAAAGTTGTGTAATGATTTATTCTGAATTTTAATGATGACCAAACACGCTGCGTAATTTGGACCTCATTGCTGTATCGTGAGGGTAGATATCTTGAGAGTAGAAACCTTGTACGAATTGTCTCTGTTTGCTGCCATTGGCAATGCTGCACTGGGACCGCGTGTCTCGGCTGGGAAAAAGAACGGTCTTTTATCATTAGGCAACAGAATTGAGCAAGAGATGGGATCTTGTGCTGGGATGGAGAAACGAGATGTTTTCTTGGAAATACATCAGAAGGTCAAGAATTTATATGTACCGTCAAAGCCAAAGGACTAAACTAAAGAACAGCCTGCTGCTTTGTAGAGGTAGCAAGATTATTCATACTTTTTCCAGTCATTTTAAGGATGGATATCTTCTAGGCATGAATCAATTCCAGCTGGTGGGAGCAGCTTCCCGGGTTGATAGGGATATCTCATTTCTGCCACCTGCTTTCTCCTGGCCGCGATGGTGGCTGCTGTCAGAGACAGGATATGGAAGGCTGACAGTTCCTGTGTGCTCTCCCGATACCTTCACTGTTTACATAAAGGAGAGGGAAATACTTTCACTCTACGCCGCTTTCAGTTTTAGCGGAGAAAGCAGCTCCAAACAGACTAAACGAACAGCCTGTGTGCCAGAGCAGAACTTCATAACGCATGCAGGAGAAGCTGATGCATTTCAAACCTGTAACTTTTTAATTAATTTTTCTTTCCCTGCCCTGTAGGCAGAAGGAACAGAAAAGGCTATGCTGTCCCACTTTTGGGGCTTTCATAACCATTTTGATTCCTGTTTTTCTGTTAAAAAAAACCCAAACGCTGTAACCAGCTACTGAATGTTCCCACTTAGGCCGTCTGCCCGACTGTAGTCTTTACTGGGGTTTGGGACCTGCCCTGCTTGTGGTGACTGAAATCGATAGATTCTCCTAGTTTATTGGATTTGTTTCTAACAGTATAAATTAATTCTCCTGCATCGCAATCCATTTTTCTTTAATGTGGAAGTGTTTTAGGAAAAAGAACAAGATTAGAGTAATTGCTATACAAAGTGTTCCCAAAAAGCCCAGCAAACAAAAGCAGCCAAGATTGTGACGAACGTAGCTCGGGGCTATTGTGACTTGTGGTCATAAATGCAGGAAGTCATTTTCCTCCTGGATCCTTTTTAAATATAAGAGCAAAATAAAAGTCTGGTGACTGTAGTACAGTGCGTGGGAGATACTGAAAGGTCATCTAAAGGTCTGGGCCAGAGGGTGGAGGTATCCCCAGATTTTGGCACAACGAGAGCTTTTGAAAGGATGGGTGATTTTTGTTTGCATGTATATGAATTCATAACTCTTAATTCTTTTAGGACCTTACCACTAATGCGCCCGCATCTGAGACGGAATTACATAATTTAACAGCACTTCCTTTCTTAACAGTCAAATAATGTGGTAGAATGTCCCTGTTCTTGTGCTCTGAACAGTATGTTCACAGAATTGCGTAGAAAAACTCTTCGTTTCCGTTTCCATTATGTCAGCTACAAGAAGTACATGCGGAAGCTTTAGGCGTTTTAATAATTAACTGGAGAACTGTCTAGATTGATTAAAAACCCCAGATAAACACCACGTATATCACGGAATCACGGAATTTTTCAGAGTCGGAAGGGACCTCTAGAGATCCTCTAGTCCAGCTCCGTTGCTAGAGTAGGATTGCCCAGAGCACGTTACTCGGGACTGCATCCAGGCGGGTCTTGAAAGTCTCCAGAGAAGGGACTCCACAACTTCCCTGGGCAGCCTGGGCCAGTGCTCTGTCACCCTCGCCGTAAAGATGTTTTTTCTTGAAACAAATTAACCGTGCTGAGATAATAAATCAAAACAATTTAATCTCCTGAACTTTGCCTTCTTTAGTACAGATCAAATAGTGTATATGTTTATCTCTACATGTGCAGTATTTATTTCTCTCTCTATGTGTTATTTTCTATGATCAGCTTTTAGTTATTTTCTATGATCTCTGATTTCTATGATCATAGTTATTTTCTATGATAAATCATAGTTATTTTCATTCAGTTATATATATATAACTATATATATATAGTTTTTTATATATATATATATGACTATGATAAATCATAGTTATTTTCATTCAGTTATATATATATAACTATATATATATAGTTTTTTATATATATATATATGACTATGATAAATCATAGTTATTTTCATTCAGTTATATATATATAACTATATATATATAGTTTTTTATATATATATATATGACTATGATAAATCATAGTTATTTTCTATGATCAGTAATTTTCAGCTTTTATTTGCAATTCAACCAACAGTACTTTCACTGCTTTCTCAGGAGACTTTATTAACATTTGTATTTGTACATTATACGCGTGCTCTTTAATGCCTCTATAAATATATTCTTTATAAGGACTTTTTTTGGTGCTAAGGTTTAGCTCACTATCTTGCTATTGGGTTTTTGACTCAACCACGTTTTTTGTGTTGCGTTTCACAGTTAATTCTTGAAAATTTGAACTGGTATCATGTTCAGCAAAAAAAATATAGTTTATTGCTTATCTGGCCATCTCATTTTCCGGTTGCGTATTTCCTGCGGTTCACTGATTTTTCCTGAATGTTTTGAAAAATGAAACTTTATCTGTAAATATTCTTCCTTTACTATTAATTCTGCATCCTTCTTTGCTTTGTACTGAACCCTGACGGCAAACCCAGTTTGCTTTCACTTTAGATTCAGACAAGCAGCTTCCAGAGCAAACAGAAATGAAGGTTTAGTGAGATAAACAGAGTTCGCACATTACAGGAACTCTTCCTTTAAAATTCAATCTGCAAATCAAAGTTCTTAGAATATGAAATTCAGCACTTGGAGCGACATAGTCTTCTGTGGGGTAGCTGGGAATGGGGTTGGGGTTGGTGGAAATCTTTCAGGCTGTTTCATTTCTTAGTGTTTCCCAGACAAATTTCCTCCGCTAATTAAATACTTGCTAGATGCAAAGGGCAGCACTGGTTTGGATAAAAAGGACAGGTCAAGTGGTTAAAGAACTACCTAGAAGGACGTTTCAGTGCCCCTGAGGTGTCAAGCACCTAGATGAATTTTGCCGTACAAAATCCTCTCTCCATTACAGAAAACTGTAAAAGCCCGTAGACTTCTTGAAGGTAGGATCTAGCCTTTAATGTCTTCCTGTTTCACACCCTCCCGTGTAGATTGTAGTCAATTCTTTCCTGCACGGTCACGCATTCAAAATAAAGAATATCCTTTATTAATGTGAGAATGGGAACTGTAGTAAAACATAAGATAGCAGCGCAGAAAGTGATTGCAAGACTGGGCTTTCTATAATTTATTTCATTTTGCTTAATTTTGTCTCTGTCTGGATTCCCAGCAGGATTATAGACAGTGCAGAGAAAAACTGTGAAGTAATCAGCATTCCAAAAATCACACAGCAGACTCTGGAGGGAAGCATGCAAGCAAATTAAGTATTGCGTATTTCATTTCATTAGTGGTTAGAAATTATGTTGATCGGAATATAAACAGAAGCTGACGGTTGACAATTTTTGTCTCGGGGGAAAAAAAATGTTTAATTTTAAGTTGAAGCATTTAAATTAAAAAAACAAAAAAAACTTAGATTTGTTGAAAGGAAATGTTTAAAGTTACATTTGTAAAGTTTCATTTTAATATTTTTTTCATAACTTATAAATATTTTTCCAAGGAAAAAAGGTGACAAAATTCATGCACGTTATCCAAGCATTTAGTATACTGGTATTTTAGCCCTCTCCAATTCTCTGGGGAAAATGTAATTCTGGTCTCGATGTTAAAGGAGATGATGTAGTTTACAACGCAGCTTTAAGTCAAGATTGACTTGCTAGCTATAACAATGTCAATTTGAAGCTAAGTTATTCAAGGTCTTGTGGAAGCAGTGAGAAATCTTCTAAAAACTAGCTCGTGGTGCTACCTGTTGGGTAACTTGCCGCAGGACTGGAAAATCATCACTGCAAGCTTCACCACAATTCTCATGAAAAGGTTTGGTTTTTTCCTCCAGGCTGCCTTTGCTAGAAGAAGCTCACCTGCGTCACCCGTATTCAGCGAAAGTCTTATTTCTGAGAGGGGTTCTCGGTAAGTGTTTTGGGAAAGATTTTGGGTTTTGCTGTGGTATTACTCATGTAAACGTTTAGGGGGCAGGTCAAAAAAAGAGCTGAGTAAGAGAGATGAGACCAGAAAACATTGTGTAATCTTTTTGTGTTATTTGGAATTTCAGTTGTATTTATTACGACCTTCATTATTCACTCTTAGTTTTCCAGTTTGATTTTTAAATCCCTTTGCCAATCCCAGCCAGCATCTGCTGGGTACTGTTAACTTTTGAAAATTATTCTTCCTCAGTGTGGGCAGTTTGAGAAAGAAGTTTAGGATCAAGGTCAGGGGTTTGGTACACCCAAGGATGGAGTAAGAGGCTTCGATAAGCTCCTGGATGAATGAGGCACTTGAGCGTGGTCTTGCAAAGAAGAGGAGGAGAAGGAATGAGGTTCAGAATTACCTGCCCGCAAAACACAAACAATTTTTTGTGTTCTTTGCCTATCTTTTGCTGAGAAGAGCTTGTTGGGAGAAGACAAAGAAAGGGCACTCTGCCTATCAATCACTTTGTACTTCATCAGTTTTCCCTGTTTCCCCCCCCCCCCAACACACTCTAAGCCCATGTCTACAAACCTTCTTGTAGCAGGAAGTTAGATCTTATAGTGAATGTCATTTTTCTGCAGCAAACATTGTTTACTTAAATTAGGGCTACTGAATTTACACTGTACTATTTCTGACGAGTATAAATTTCACGTGGAAATGTCTCATGAAGTAGAAATTTCACAAGGCATTTTGCTTGCAATTCTTTTCTCCTTCTTCTTTTGATATTGATATTTGGTTCATAGACCATTCCTGTTCTTCTTTGACATTGGCTGGTGCAAGGTTTCTAGCAAGAGAGAGGACATTCGTATTTATTAACAAATGGTTCCACAGCATACCAGAAATCACAAATTGTTTGGGAACCAAGGATACACGGCCGCAGACAGCTAAACGGCAGAGAAAAACCATGAAGCCAAAAGAGAGAAAACTATAAATGCACAATTTAATTCCCCCAAAATTTCAGCAGCTCTACGTTGGCAAGTGCCCTCTGTGGTTTAGAAATTGTATATTATTAAAAGTTAATCCGGGAGGCTTTCCTCCTCAGGCCAAGTGTAAGACAGAAAAGCAGAAGGTGCAAGCCTGGTCATGTGCTCATGAACCTCTCTCTTCCCGCATGGCCAGGATGTCAGCTTGCTAGTCATCCTCCTGCCTCCATCATCCCCTGCCGGTGCTGATGCCGATGCTCCTGAGTGGCGTGAACTGGCTCAACCTTCTGAGAGTTGAGTCACTCACATATTGTGAGGTACAAAGGCTGTGGAGAAGCTCTTGGATTCCTTGTGCCACTTTATCAGCATCTGGCTGGTTTACAGGAGCAGCTCATTGAGAAAGCCTGTGACCAAATGGGTATAGCACGGGTACAGACAGATTCCACTTCCTTTTCCCTCTTGACCTGTCATTCGAAGTTTCAGCCCTATCTGTGAGACCCCACCTTGAGTATAGCGTTCAGCTTTGGAGTCCTCAGCACAGGAAAGACATGGAGCTGTTGGAGCGGGGCCAGAGGAGGCCCCGGAGATGCTGGGAGGGCTGGAGCCCCTCTGCTGTGGGGACAGGCTGAGAGAGCTGGGGGGGTTCAGCCTGGAGAAGAGAAGGCTCCGGGGAGACCTTCCAGCCCCTTCCAGTCCCTCAAGGGGCTCCAGGAAAGCTGGGGAGGGACTCTGGAGCAGGGAGGGGAGCCATGGGACGAGGGGGAAGGGTTTTACACTGGAAGAGGGGAGATTTGGATGAGATCTGAGGCAGAAATTGTTTGCTGTGAGGGTGGTGAGCCCCTGGCCCAGGTTGCCCCGAGAAGCTGTGGCTGCCCCATCCCTGGCGGGGTTCAAGGCCAGGTTGGACGGGGCTTGGAGCAACCTGGGCTGGTGGGAGGTGTCCCTGCCCAGGGCAGGGGGTGGCACTGGGGGGGCTTTAAGGCCCCTTCCCACCCAAACCAGTCTGTGGTTCTATGATTTAACCATGACCTCCAAAGCTGTAGCTTTTCAATAAACTTAGTTGTGTTACTCTTGTTTTACCCAAGGAAACAGAAGGCAGCGCACATTTGTTCTAGTTTTTTCTATTGGAGCCTGTGTAGAAAAAGTGATTATGTGTAAACTGGAAAAAAACCCACCCAAACCAACAAACGCACGCATGGAGCTATCTAAATAATGTTTCTTTTTTCAAAAACTTATGAATTAGAGGGTTGGTGGTACAGGTCACAGGCTTGTTACTGCAGATTGCCACATGTGATAGCAGAAACATTGCAATTCAGCCTTTTTCTGGAGCTTTTCCCATAATCATGCAATGTGGCCTTCAAAAACCTGCCTGGCTACTTTTAAGTGTTCACAAGAGAGTAAGGAAGGTACGGTGTGCTCTGTTATGTAGCTCTTTTTAAGTATTAATAGAAAGAAATGTTCTTTCAACTCTTTCCCCAGTCGGTTTCTTCCCTTCTAAAATATACCGTACATTGAAGCCTAATCTGTTTGCAATAGTATGATAAATGTGTGACCGGTGGTGTTCAGCAGAAAATAGAAATCATATTTGAATATCAGTTAGTAACTAAAAAATGAGAATTGCTACCCCTACACAATGGGGTCGTCGCAGCACGCACTTATGCAGGGTCGAAGGGAGTTTCAGTTCCAAACAGGTCATGGATTCTTGAGAATAAACGACATGAGTTTTGTCCGGTAACGCTGGAAATACACTGTGTGGTGTTACAGCGTCGAAAGTCTTTGAAATAGAGTTTTTGCCCTGAGCTCCCTACCTGCCATGGAAAATAACCTAAGTGCATCTAGTACCGCTCGTCTCAAATAGACTGAGGAAATTCAGGGTTGTGTTTATCACAGACAATAAAACTTTTGTGTAGAGCATTTTTTTATCTTTTGGATAAAATGAAATGTCTGCTTTTCCCCTTAATGCTAGAAAATATTAAAAGCCTTTTGAACGTGATGCTAGCACAGCCAGCAGTGTCTTCTGAGAAATGAGATCACAGGAAATTAGCGGTGTGAGTATATTTTACTAATTGAGAATTTGATTTTTTTTTTTATGTGAGGAAGCTGCCTTACTAAAGTAATCCCTTACTAAAGTAATTGGCCTTCCGTCTTGAAAGTTGTCTGCTTTTGCAAAGCCAGAAAATACTGTATCTCAGTAAATGCTGCAGCAGGGACCCGTGAGTGCAAGTTCCCTCCTTGGCCTTTCAGCCCCTTTTACCAGGTTGCTCTCTGAGCCCGCAGCCGTGTTTTCACCATGATTTACAAGCTGCAGAAGTAGGACCAGCCAAGGATGCACTTGTTCCATCCTCCAGATCAGTGGATCAGTTCCTGCTGCTGCGTGAGCCAAAGAAGGGAGAGGAAGGCAGGTACAGTAATGTCCCCAGACCTCCTCCTGGGCTTGTGTTGGAGGTATCTACTCCACTCCAGTCTGTCAAGTCTGGAGTTTCCTTAATGTAGCAGCCTAGGAAGCCCTTTGAAACGTTAGATATCTCCCCTTCACGTCAGTTCCAGGCCAGCTTAGGAAAAAAACCTCAGTCTGAATTCTCAGACTGAACTAGATGTGTTCTTTCTGTCCTTCAGGGGTAACTCAGAAACAATGACGACGTTGTGCGTGGTGTCCTCATGCTGCTACCAGCACTCATTTGGGTGTTTTTCTACCGTAAATAGAAGTTTCCCTTCCTTCATCAGGATGTGCACACGGAAGCAGGACCTCTACTGTTTCAGGCAGCTGCCCAGCCTCACAACTGGTTTCAGGTTTTTGTGTTGTTTTGTGTTGGGTTTTTTTTGTTTGTTTCTGTTTTTGTTTTTTTCCACTGTTACACCACAGTTACCACCATTGTTATCAGTTACTTGGTAGGAGATAAAATCCTGCAGCCCGTTCTTCTGTGTATAATTTCCAAACCTCTGGATCTGGCATGGGAAGTGGAACTTTGCAGCCACTCTCAGTGATTGCGAGAGAAACCAAGAACTTTGCATCCAAAAGGCTTTTTGCCCTTCTCTTCCTTCTGACCCAAAGCCTAGAATTTACTTTCTTTTAGGAAGGAAATTCCTAGCCATCCACTGTATGGTGGATATTTATATTCATATCTATGCCGTTGCTTGCTGCCATCTGTCATGAGCAGCTCGTCAACAGAGGAGAGTTCAGGCTGGTGGTGGGATGCTGTGGGGGTCTGCAAGTGAGTAGTTCCAGGAGCACCATAGTATGGCCCATGTAGAGGGGGTTAAAGTAACGTGCAGAACCACAGACCGGGCCAGGTTGGAAGGGACCGTGGAAGATCATCTGGTCCAACCTTTCATGGGACAGGGAGCTTAGATGAGATTATCTATCTAGATGATCTAGAACATCATAGCGTTCTCTGTTGAAGAGGAGATGCCTCTTACAAGGCTTTCCTGCAGCTTGGGTGGATTCTTGTCTGTCTCCTTACGCCTTATTCTCTTCACTGGAGCTGGTTCATGTTCTTCCCCCATAGGAGTTTTGACACTTTGTCTCTCAGGCTCTGGACTGATCTCCAGCCAATGGATGACAAATTCCTCTTCAAGTTCTTCTATATTTAGTCATTTGGTGACTGCGCTTCACCAGAATTCAAGTGAAACTAACCCAATAGCAGTCTGATCCTAAATATGGAGGGAAACACTCCGATTCTGCGTCCGCTAACGTGACATCAGGCTCTACAGATTCCCTTCCTTAATGACTACCTTCACCTTCTCATCCTTGACCGTCAGACACCCCACCCCAAAGTGTAAAAACATGAAGTTGTAGGTGTGGGAAGGTCAAATGTGAAAAATAGTAATGTAATTTCATTTCAGCCCACCACTAACAGAGCACGAAATGAAAAACAATGCTTTGTTAGGTAAGGAAGAACTGATTGCATGTAGAGAGGCCCCAGTCCTCAACTATCACATGTTCTGCCTGACTCTAACCCACAGCATTTAAAACAGGAAACCCAGAAAAATCTGTTTCCTCCAGATCACGTTGATGTAATGGTATACAAGGTAATTAATATTCTGGATTTCAACCTGGGCCACTGAAATCCTCAAAGGCAAAATGAGACAAGAAAGCAAACAAAACATTTCCTTTCTTTTCCAGAGAAAGATAAATAGGAACAGCTAAGCCAGCTCTGACAAGCTTTAAAATCTGATATGAAATTGGATTGTATTATACCACCTAAAGAGGATGCCGGAGTCATCAAATTGATAAGAATTGGTTGTTGCAACTAACTCTTATCTGTTCAGTTCTGTTAAATCTATCTGTCTGTTCTGTTAAATTAAATTTCTGGTTTAGGAGGGGAAAAAATAACAGACTAGAAACTCTTTTAATCCAGAACTGAAATGCTGTCTGCGTGACTAAAAGGTGATGGTTCAAAAAGCCTATTTGCTGGACGTTAGAGGAAGCACAGCAAATCATCTCTCGAAACATTTATTGGGTTTTTTTTGTTGTTCTTGAGCTGTTTAGTTGGGACACAACTCCTGGAGGTAGGAAATCTGCAGCACAGCAGTGGAACAGATGTGTGAATGGTGGAGACCGATTATTTCAGGATCGCATTCAACTTTAGCTTAAAAAGCAGACAAATGTACTTGATGTTTAAGACCCTTTCCCCTGTCCTTGCCCAAATTCTATTAAGTAGGTGGAAAGTGAGCGTGAAACAGACAGAAAGGCCGTGCTTCCTCCCTCCGCGCGGAGGTGGCTGTTGGTCTGCAGCAGGCTGAAGTCGATGGTATGTGTGATAAATTGATCGAGTTTACTCTTTTGGTGTATCTACCAGGTCGTGCTGTCGGAGACGAGACGGTGTCCTGATGCATTTTAAAGTTGCTCTTTTAATGAAAAACGCGATGCCTGCCAAGAGGTTTGCTTTTTACCAGCTTCAAGTTTTCCTCCTTTCCTTGGCCACCAGGTAAGAGGGTGGCGCAGGGTGAAAAAACATACACTGGTCTCCGCTGGGTTTAATGAGTACAGTTTTAAAACTAACTTCATACAAATTTATCACTCCATTTAATTTTTTTTTTTGATACGTGAGTGGAGTTACGCATCCAACACCACGCATGCGGAGGCCTCAGATGCTGCCAAAGAATACAAGTTATACAAGCGGGCATGTCGCAGGCTGACTCCGTGACTCAGGGCTTGGCAGCTGCCCCATAAACAAAGCTACCGAGTTGGGTCGGATCTGTCTGATCACAGGGCGTGCTGCGCAGCTCACGTTCAAAGATCGGCTTTAAAGAATTACTAGAGAGTGAAAATTTGATCAAAATGCACGAGTTACTAATTGAGTTGAAAAATTAGAGGAGGCTTTAGGAATCCAATTATAATGGTTGCGTTTCAGCCTCTGAGTTTTAATTGGACGTGAATACATGCTAAATCTAGAACAAAGATTTACATTCTCCTTCTGTATGGCTGTAATTTACGTTTCTGCTTTAGGACTCTGGCTCCTGTGCCAACCACCACTGTCAGCGATGCTGATGGCCTACAAAACCCGATTTCGAATATTGGACAAATATTGAGGATCCAGTACCGCAGGTTGCTTTGTGGACGATTAAGCGCCTGTTCATACGTTCTGAGTGTTTTAAAATACACAAAAAATAACAGTGTGCAAGGGGAAAAAAAAAAAGTAAAATAAATAATTAGAAAGTAATAACTATGATTCTGCAGGTCAGATCTTTCCTTACAGTTACGTTATAGAGGTAGCCAAGTTCCAAGAGATGCTGCTTATTAACTGCTATTTGCCAGTTTCTAAAAGTATAAAATTTATTTATGCTCCAGAGTTTGATAGCAATGAGTGTTAAGTGTTTGTTAATATTTGTTGAGGATACCTTTGCTAGCGTAAAACTGCCTGCTCGATTGATAGCAGGCCCCCTGAACCAAATCCCTATGAATATTAAAAAATTTAGCATGACTCCTATACCAAAATGCTGGACTCTCTATAGGCAGATCTGGGCTGATCTGCACCCGTGGCTGTAAAGTCTCGTGACGGCTCTTCCTTTCTCTTTTTATTTCTTCTAGAACGTTGTTTGTTGACTTCCCGGAACTGGGGACTCCGTCACCACTCCCTGGAGAGGAGAGAAAGAGTATTTGTGGTCAGTTTGGTTCAACATTGGCATTTCATTTAGAAATTGCACGCAAGATCTCAGTTTATGCATATTTTCAACTCCCATTAGCGAATTTTGACAGTTTGTCACACACTCTGGAGCAGCGTTTACCGTTAGTTAGTGCCCAAGTCCATGTAAGTTAACACTTCTGCATTTCTTCTGGAGTTGGGCAGCTCAGAACCTGTGACCCAACACATTTGGAGGTGAACTTTAGTTTTCTGGGACAGGCCAAAAATGACTTTTTAACTGAATGATTCTTTGAATATCCAGAAATTAAGGGAAGCTGGAGGCAGAGAGGTAACCAAGACAGCTAATGCAGCCCGCTTTTCTCTGGAAGGCGGAGAGCAATGTCATGCAGGAGGCATTGGAATGAGGCAGAAGATTCCAGCTGGTTCCGTTGGGGGATTCTTGCACAGTTCTCGCCTTCCCTGACTACAAGAGCTGCCCCAAACCCTTACTCCTCACAGGAGAGCTTGGCAAAGAGGGAAGGCTTGGCGCCCACAGGACCTGTATGTGGTTAATGCGTCAGTGCTATACGTTGTCTCAAAACTTTGTCTATAGAACCGAGCCGGACTCCGATTCGGGCGACCACCACGCCGGTTTGGCTCACTGACGTGGATGGGATCTAAGTGTTTCCCTGGAGGTAAGTGTGCATTTTCAATTGTTGCTTTACATACAGATGTTCCTGCAAAATGACTAATGTTTCCGTGCCAAAGTTCCATTTAATTTGAGAACAAAAATATTTTGGTGTAAATCGTAGAATCATGGACTGGTGTGGGTTGGAAAGGACCTTAAAGGTCATCGAGTTCCAACCGCCTGTCCTGGGCAGGGACACTTCTCACCAAGGTAAATGCAGCACCAGCTCTTGAAATTTGTAGAAATTGAACATACATAGTTCATTTAAACAGCTATGATTGCTTTTCAAGGTATCACTAACTGAAAATGCCATTAGCAAATTTTAATATGTTTTTAGTCCCTGTGTCTGTGGAACAGACCCCACGGATCTTTGTTGGCACACTGGCGTACTTTAGTTTACGCTCACAATGTATTTTCATGGTCAAACGTTCTGAGAAACTCTCCTTGGAAAAGAAGTTTGAATTTCATTCCAGCGAGTACGGTGATTACCGAACCATTCTTCTTCCTCAGGCTGTATAAATATTTTTTTCCCAACTGTTTATGGTGTGATGACAACTTGAGGGGAAAATTAGTGGCCAAAAGCCACCTTACTTTTCATACCGATATGTATACAGACTCTTTGATGTTCGTAAAATGAATCTTACTCTTTTAGCTGCAGAGTTTGCACCATGTACGTGCCATCGGCAAACATCGAGACTGGAAGAAACAGCTACTTATCTTCAGCGCAGCTCAGTAGGACAAACTTCGTAATTTATGGAAACGTTTTGTTCTCTGGTTTTTTTTGAATGGTTGACATATTAGACAGAATGGGGAACGACAAGGAATAATGAGGCTACTCAGATGATATATTTGATGATTTTTCAAGGAGCAGAGTCCCGGAGACGGGCCTCCTGAACAGATTTTTTTTTTTTTTTTTGTTTTGGCCACACCGTAACACAATATTTTTATTTATTTATTTTTTAAGGCAGAACTCACTGTTGCACTCAGTGGACAGTCCTGTTCATTAAATGCAATGGCAGTGTTTGCTTTCTTCTGCTTTTTTTGCTTGCCGTTATTCTTTGAATGGGTAGCTTTCAAAGGGAGGTTGTTTCTTTGGAGGGGTTTGGGGTTTTTGTTTCGTTTCCCCTTCTACAAGTAAAAAATAATGCTCGCAGCTCAGACACCAGGAGGAGAAAAACCCCTATGAGAAAAAGTAAATTCCTCCTGCCACAAAGACTCTGTCATGAAGTATTTGGGAAATGTCCAGCGCATAGAATCGCAAGTATTTCAGTGACCATGAAGTTGATCCATCTATGATAATATATAAAATAATATATATTATAATAGGTTAGGCAATAGATTTGCCGCAGCAGGTGGAGTTTGAGAGATACATAATATGTCAAAGATAATACATGGGTTAATATAATGTGTGAGTGTTTACGTTAAAGAGCAAATCTAATTTTGATATAATTCAGGAACCGAGAAGAAAAATGAAATTGCAAATTGGACTTCGAGTAGGTAAAACCTGCTCAATGAAATGTTGTGTATATAGATTTAAGCATATTCCATGAGCTTCACGGAACAGATTTGGCAGACGAACATCACTGAAAAATAATGCTTTATGATTTTTGGAAGAGTTACTAGCTTCAGGTACCTGCGTAAATAGTGTATAGTCTAGAATATAATAATAAGAATAAATAATAGAACAGATATTTTATCTATATATCTAGAATAAATAATAGTCTAGAACAAAAGAATTTCTATTGTGTGTGTATTCTGTGAGTGTGTAAATATATAGATACATAGATGTGGAGATATGTATGTGTGTGTGTAAATATATATAAATAAAATAGCGATGTACAGAGGGTGTGAAAGTGAAAGTGTAGTAGCCCTTGAAGTCAATACTGTTCTTCCTCGAGGGAAATGTGCGTATAAGATGAAGTGCTGGCGTGGCATTGGGCAGGCACGGATAACTAGGTTTAGCTGCATTTTCTCTAGCCTTGCATTAATATATACCAAGGCAAGAAACTCCCTTAAATCAAAACAGCAGCAGTGGTTTTGATAAGTGTCAGCTAATTTGTAAGCCTTGCTGAGGGCTGTGTATTCAAACAGCCTTTCGAATTCAGAGGAGAGAAAAAAAAAAAAAAAATCTCCCTAAAGGAACACTCGATCTGTTTGAAGTGAATTTGCCAGGAGGATTTTGTCCAAGGAAGATGATTCACTTTTGTAGCAGCTGCTCCAGAATCGGTGGCGGAGATGTGAGTGGTTTCTGCCCATCTGTGGGTCTTTGGGAACATTGGTGTGTAAGGGAGGTTGACTGCTTGTAGTGGTAATTGCAGCAGCGCGCCCTCAAGGTCAAACGCCGTACAAGATTCTGAAGGCTTAGTCATTTATGTAAATAGGAATGGCTTAGATGAGCTAAACTCCAACTATTTTTCTGAAGAGTTTTACGTTCCTCCGTTCCAAAAATATCTTTATTTCCTCTTCTCTTCTGTGGGTTTTGCTTGCAGCTGTGGGAAAGTGCACTCAAAGTTGTCTTTGGGCTTTTATTTTTTTCTGAAAGCAGGCAGAAGTGTGCTCGCTCTCCTCTCCTATAGTGAAGAGTTCAAAGCCATGCAACTGAGCGCCTCATTTCCTATTCTTTATTTCTTGATCTTCTTCAAGATTGCATCTGCTGAGGAAATCTCGCATTGCAAAGAGAAAAATGCTGCTGAGATACCTTGGGCCACTTCTGTGGAGCTGGAGTATCATGTGAGCTAATAAAGTGGCCTCACGGTTTGTCTGAAATCGGTGAAATGAGTGATAACTCCAGTGAATTTGTTCTTGGTGACTGCTGAAGAGGTGCAGTGGGTTTTTGGTGTAGCTGGAGTGTAGGTCACTGCTGAAATGCTCAGGTTTAAGGTAGTCCAGGGGAAAGAAGCAGAGAACAAGGTGGTGAGGTCAGGGCGATAGGTAAGGGAATTTAATAGATCTTTTGCATTCTTCTTGGGTGTCACCACAACGAATTTCCGCTTGAAGAGGCTAAATCTGGAGCCTTAAACCATCCAGAAATCCTGGAGCAGATGTCAGACCTGTCACCAGGTGATCATAGAATCATAGAATTGCCCAGCCTGGAAGGGACCTTTCAGATCATCCAGTCCAACCATCAACCTGACTCTGACAAAAACCCCCACTACCCCATGTCCCTCAGCACCACGTCTGCCCGGCTTTTCAATCCCTCCAGGGATGGCGACTCCACCACTGCCCTGGGCAGCCTCTTCCAATGCTTGACAACCCTCTGGGCGAAGAAATCTTTTGTAATATCCATCCTAAACCTCCCCTGGCGCAACTTGAGGCCGTTTCCTCTTGTCCCATGGCCTGTTCCTTGGGAGAAGAGCCCGATCCCCCCCTGGGTCCCCCCTCCTTTCAGGGAGCTGTAGAGAGTGAGAAGGGTGCTCGTCCTGTCCTGGCATCTCTGCAGGGGGGCTGGAAACCCTCCCCTGAAAGTAAAAGCTGAAAAAGTGCAATTCTGTAGCAAGAACTTAATTCTGCCCCTGCAGCGGTAATCATCTCTGTAAGGTTTGCCCAGCAGATGCCAGCAGTGAATTAGCCCAGAGCTTGGGGGAAAATAAAAGGAGCTGAATATGTGACTGTTGCAAGTGCTTCACTGCTTAAAGCATGATTGCTTGAAATAGATTAATTATTTTTTTTCATTAAGGTTAATTTTTACTGTGAAGATCTTCATTTAATTCTCTGAATCCCTGAGAATAGTGTATTAGACTGTCTCCGTATACAACATTCAGGTTCAGATTTGGTCCACAATTCATAATAATGGCCTTCCACAAAAACAACGGGATTAAGTTATTTATTTCAAAGCCGTTTTAGGTTTAGCCTCTTTGCACCTTATATATTTTTACCTGACCTGTTCTCTTCCTGTTTACTGTCCTCTTCGGAGTAAGAGCATAACTCTTCTAGTTTCCTGCCCCTCTCAGTTTGAATTACAAATTTGACCTGACATTAAGCTGTTCCTTTTTATACCGGAGGAGGAGGAAAAAAAAATAAAATAAAAAAAACCCCAAGTCATATGGTATTATCCTTCACTTTCATGGAACCATCTGGACTCCTGGAGCCAGAGCTGAAAACTGTCAATGTCTCTTGATGCAAAGCAAATAGACTGAGCGAAAAGGGAAGTTCAGGCTGGAGAATCATCCTGTAGAACGTTTTGAGCAGTTCAACACTGGAGGAAGGAAATCGTTATCTGTCCTGCCCCAAAGCCTTAGCGTTATGTATGGTCCTTAGCGTAATGCTGGTCCTTTAAAGACGAGGCTCACGTTGAAGATTTCAGTGGAAACCAGACAAAAGTTTATTTTTGGTTTGCTGTTTGCAGAACTTCTGTTCCAAACGAGAGGAAGAGGTCCAGTCTCTCATATCGTAAATTATTCCTTAATTTAAGGAAATTCCAAGGAGGACTTGTAACTGCATGGATCACTCCCTCAATACTAAAACTGATACACATACGATTTTATGATACACATAATACGAGTCAATCCCAGGTCCTTCTGAACTGTTCAGAATACAAAGTGTTATCCGCATAGATACGTTGATGACTGCGGTTATGCACCTTTTCAAAAAGATTTCCTTGAATCAAGGCGTTAACACAAATAAAGTAATGCTGTCGTGTCCCAATGCGGTTGAAATGCCTTATGATTTGGGCTTTCATGTAGGATCACAAGCACTGAAAAAATTGATTTCACTAGGAATATTTATTCTTTGCCCTTAAAAGATTCCTATTCAAAACTGTAAAGACCCACTGAAAAGTAACCTCAGGTCACAGGGAACTGAATGTTCATTACAAATAATGATCATTAGATGAGTCTAGATTATTACTTGTCATTTTATGTTCTTGGCAATTAGTATCTCTCATTTAAAATATTTATTTTTCCTTTTGGCTGCGTTTCCCTACAAAACTGGAACGGTTGTCTTAAAAATGATGATCTCCCAGGCAAAATAAATGAAGTCTTGGAATCCTGTCAAGACTTTTAACTGAAGACGAAATTTCAAAACAATCCCTGGGCAGAAATGAAACTCGCTTTCTCCCTTTAACTCCTCTTTCTACCTACTGCTTCTCTGGCTGCTTCTGTCCGTAAATCAAACATACGCTCTTTTTCTTGCTTCCTGGAAGCCCTCCAAAGGTTGAAGGGAAGTCTTACAGGAAACCTTTCCAAAACATATTTAGGACTTGTTCTTCTTGTGAAGATAAAACCTGCAGACGTGTTTTAATTCAGACTAACTGAAACTGGAAAACTGTAATATTTGGTTTGGGGCATTATTTTTTTTAATTAAAAGGTAGAAATTTGATGACTATTTTCCTACTAGAATTTGCATCAAGGGTTTTACTTCGTTGTTACTTCCTTGTTTCTTTCGGTGAGTTCCAGATGTACTAATAATTTGAGATTTATCTTAGTATAAATGTTTATTTGATAAAATGAGCATGTATCGCATTTTGAGACTTCCTTATCGGATTATCAGATGGAAGTGAATGCAGCCTCTGCCTTTCATGAGGTTTTCTGAATGGCTTTGATTTGAAAACATCTGTCTTTGAGTTACAAAAATAATCCAGAAGAAAAGACCTATAGAGACAAGAAAGATATGGCTTTAATTCTTTCCCAGATATAGGCTCAGATTTTCCGGGTGTCCTGGAGTCTAATTGCGTCTTAATCTAATTTTGCTGTGTGTGACTATTGACATAGCACATAAACGGAATCCATTCTTAGAATACTGCCGATTCACAGAGTTAGAATTTAGTACCAGTGCAATACCACAAGTTCAGTGTGCAATGTCTGAAGTGATTGGCTCTAATTCCCTTTAAATTTCTTTCTGGTTTAATTTTATCCAGGGAGCATACATTGGACTTCTGGCCTTTTATTACTAACCATCTTAAATTATATGTTCTTTCATTGATCCCTTGGAAAACTCAACCTCTTTAACAGGTGTTTCTTTTGGGGCAGCAAGGAGTAGAGACGGAAAAAAGCAGTCGGGGCAACAATGGATCATCACTAAAAATACTGACTTTTACAGTATTCCCATCGGTATTTGAAGTATGTTATTAGAAGCTATGGAGTTACTAAGTGTGGTAGTTGCTAGCTACATGGTTTGCACATAGTATTAGTATTATTAAACCTTCCCTTGCTTATAAAGCACATTGAAATACTACTTAACAAGGAGAGAAGCAGAGGTAGATGATTCTGTGTTAGGACCCGACTACAGAAACATGCTGACTTTATGTTTACATCACGTCCTTTTCACTTCTCTGCCACGTGTTAGGAAATGCTCTGATTTTAATCGACAAAAGCAGAAATTAATACAATCAAATCAGATAGCAGTTGTTAGTCCAGAGGGATAGACAGATGCTTTCAGGGGTGCCAACGGTGTGGCTAGCATCATCTGTGCGTTCAAAAATAGGCTTTAAAAATAGTGTTACCAAAGCCAAAAATGGGGGAGGGAGGGAGAATGGTGAGTAATTCAAGGCATGTGTGTCTGCTTCTTTTCTTCTCCCCACAGTCTTACTATTCCCTGCCTTCCACAGAAGGTAAATATTAGTGTTTCCTCTCTTCCAGATACAATGCTGAAAAAACCAATGCTTACATTAGGGAAATTAAAGTCAGTGCTACTAAGGAGGGTAAACATTAACTTTTCCCAGCTTTCACAGGAGTTATTAAGTCATCTTATGCTATGAGCCTAAATAAATTGCCATGTAAAAATTTATGGAGTACCAAGGTTTGTTTCGTAAATGTAGCTGGGGATTGCCCTGGATTCAGAAGGTCCAGTGGCACTCAGCAGGTAGGAAGCTCATGTTTTATTTTCATTGCCACTATGTGACATGCTCCAAGAATATGTACCAAAACGGACACGTATGAAACATGAAAAAAAAAAAAAGCTTATTCAGGATTTAATTAGGTTTAAAGGATTAAAAAGGTTTTAATCAATCAAGGCAAGAGATTAGATTTAAAGGTTTAGAAAATGAGATTTAATGAGAAAGCAGACATTTCAATCAATGCCAAAGTATTCATCCTTGTATATACAGAGAAAAAAAATTCATATATATCTCTCTCTATAAAAGAAAACAAAAATATTTTTGAATTACTTTATAAATAGCTAAAATCCAAGAAGATAAAAATCTGTACTTTCTAGCGTGATATGCAACGTATTCAGTTGCACATATAAATGAGGAAAGATCATTTTGCCTCTTGTTCTATTTTACATTTCCTAAGAAAACATAAATTCTTAACTCCTTATTGGTAGATTCGTGTTCTGGATTTCTGAACTGAATTCCTGGCCTGCGGAATTCAAGATGTAAATAAGTAGACGCTTACGACAGTGAAAAGAATTATAAGAAGTAAGTCAGGTCCACCAAAATACGCTTGGAGTACGTAGATCAGAACTCCCAGAAGGAAAAAACTGGCCCCTATTACTGCATAATCAAAAATCTTCAGAGCAGTGTGCTTATTTTACTGTATAAATACAATTATTGGTGCTTATAGAATCAAAATAGGATGGTAACATTTTCCCACACCAGATTTTCTTGTCCGTCTCTTTGTTATTAGGATGCGAATGTTTGAACACCAAGACTGCTCTAGATATTACACTAACCTTTTTTTCCAAAAATTTGCAATTTTCAAAATTTTTTGTATTTAAAAAAAGCCCAAAGTAATTAGCATAAAACAATTATCTCTTTGATGATGTATAAGGCGTTTGGCTGTATTCTTGAAAATGAATCCCTTGGGATGCTGTAATCTTCATAACTTCTCCATTTAGAGTATCATCTTCAATTATTGTTATCAGTCCCTCAGCAATTATTGACGGGCTGGAAAAAAAAAATTGTTATTTCAGAATCATGATGTAACAGAACCTGTGAAAAGGGCAAGGAAAGAATCTCAATGGAAATCCATATACCCTAAAAATTAAATAATCTGGGGTTTGAAGAAGTTTCTTTTCAAGAAATGAAGAGGTTGCCACCTCTGAGCGTTTCCGGAGAGAAATTCAGTCTCCTCAATCAGGAAACACGACGTAAAAGGGCACCTTTACAAATCATGGTTTGTTTGCTCTAATGACTGCTGGAGGAGGTCCAGCCCTGTGGAGGTCCAGCAAAATTCTGTGTGTCAGGGGGATGGGCAGAAGTGATCTTTCCCCAGCCCTCTGCAGCAATTTGCCCTGTTCCTGTAGCAGGACTCACAGACAAATTAGCCTAAGGGGAATTTTGTCACATGCAGTTTGCCGTGCTCAATATTTTACATATGAAAAAATATGGGCCAAACAACACAGGCATACAATTTTCTTTCTGCAGAAGTATCTGAGCAGCTAATTGTGAAGAGACCGAGAAAGTGTTAAAAAAACCATCACTTTATGCTTGTGTCGTTCTCGTGCTCTGTCCTAGCTGTCGGCTTTTGGCCTCTGGTGGTGATCCCGTAAAGGGCTAAGGGACTCCTTGGGCTCATCCACCATCGTCTTATCCACTTAGTCCAGTTTTCTCAGTTCTTGGTCTGATTTCTGTCTTGGATCACTTGCAACTTTTGTGGAAATTCAATACAAATGATATACCCTGTATCTCTCAACAAGTTTGATTAAACAAACTTATGGAAGAATGCCAAGGGCTGTTAAAAACTCATGTACCGTCTTTAACGTGGGAATTTGATTTGCACTTTGCTGGGAAATGGGAATGCATACAGGGAAATATCACTGTGTAGGTGATACTCTCAAAACAGCCTTAGATATCAGCCATTTTTTTCTTGTATCTAGGATAACACATTCAATAGACTTTTATCTGAAGCAGTGTTTCCCTTTAATTTAGCTAAAAGTGCTGTTGTGTGTGCTTTTCCTTCATTAACAAAGGGCAAAACCCCACTGTGTCTGACTTACTCCATCACGCCATAGAACTGCATCATGTTTTTGATCTCATCCTTATACGAATAATATTGTCCCATATTCTCTTCTTTATCTATTGACTGAAGAATCGGTGTGTTGACAAATCCTGGGCAAATCGTGTTGAGTCTCACACCATAGTTTTCCATACTTGCCGCTAACTAGAAAAGAGAAAAAGTGAGGCACTCGTCATCACCATTTTAAAATCGCATTGTGCAAGTAATTTTTCAAAGAATGAGCTTTACCACTAAGTACTCTTCAGCCCTGCCTAGTAAGCAGATTTTGTTACTACTGATTGTTTTGTTTCAACAACTGAGTTTGAAGCACGTTTTCTCTAGTAATCGTACTCGGTTACTAGGAAAAAACATCTGTGTTGCTGGGAGAACAATTCCACAAGAAATCAACACTCTTCTTTCCATGCAGCTGTTTTTTTCTCATATTTTTGTTATTAGTGCTCTTTGCATGTCATTAACAATGTTCTAGGGGAATCATATCACTCTCATAAGCAAAACCAAGTAAAAAATATCTCCCATATGCTTCCAATCTTGGAAGAACTTTCTTATTAAAAGAAAACTATCTGAAATCAAATCAAGATTTGACTCTAAGATTTTATTTACCTCCCTCACGTCGACAGAAATAGGATTTGGTCTCTACCCCTGCAACTGTAACGCTAAACCTTTCCAGCTGCTCTATTGTCCCTGCCAAAGGAGGAATCCATCGCTGAGCATCTCCGCAGGAAAGTCCCTCTGAACTCCAGGAAAGAGGCAGGAGTTTTTCAGGGAGCAGTTCAGGAAGATGATGACAGCAAGCAGCACAAACTACTCTGGGAGTGGTAGGACCCTTCATTTGTGGTGCTACCAACGCGTGCGGCAAAGAATCTCATCAGCATCCAGGCACGTGTAGAATGCTGGATGAACTTCCTTAGGGATGGCACAGAATTCATGCACTATACATGATATATCCAAGAATAACCGCAATTGTTCAACACCGAATTCTATTTAACATTTAACGGGAATCCTTTCTGGTATTACGTACATCACATGCTATTTTCACGATATGGTAACCTGCCCTTTTGGTCTGGAGAAGAAATGAAACTGAAGTCCTAGATGTTTTGTATCGTACCTGCCCAGCGTGAGGCTGTACTGCCTTTCCTGGGAAATACAGGGATTCGCTATGTTCAGTATTCTTTTCCTCCTCGCCATTCTCATGTTCCATAGTGACAGCATTTCCTCTAATTTTCTAGCAGACCCTTTATTTTTGAGCTTAGATGGTGATGTTTTTGTTATCGTGAGAAAACAAAAGTGGAAGACCAGGTTTCAGGTTCATGCTGTGGCTAGTATGTTATCCAAACTAATCTGTTTACATTAATCTAAAAAATAAGTTATTTGGGTGGAGGTGGGGGCATAAAATATGCATAAACTATCCAAATGATCATTTCAGGTACCTTATTCTGGAAATTAGATTGGAAATCTTATATGAGTATCTTCAGGCTTCGCCTCTGAAAGTGTAATCTTATTTGTTCCCTCCAAATTATTTTATTTTACTGCTTTTTCTTTTTAACTAGGAAGTTTTGAGTTTTGGAGTCAGAGGCTAAGATTTACTATATGGTCATATAACATCTAACGTGTCCCATCCTGAATGTGTCATTTTGCGTTTTCAGCGTATTAAGAGTTGTTAAGAACAAATAATGGTAAACATTTTTGTGTTCAAGTCACTTTTTGGACGCTTTAGTGCCTGTTGATCATTAAAAAAAGTCATCAACCTGACTTACAAATAAGGAAACCAAAATGTTAAATGACTGGGATGGAGTTATGAAAAATTTTTTCAAAGCTTGTACAAGAATTTGACTTCTGGCCTCCTCCCACTGTCCTTGAATTACTTTGCAACATCTTTCTTCCATGCTCCCAAAGCCTCAAATCGCTCATAAACACACACACGCCTTACTTATTCCATCTTTGGATTCCCTTTGTGGAAGAAGGGAACCTCCGCTGCTTCAAACACTCAGTTTTCTTTAAGAAAATTAGTTCCAGTCGTGTGACAATAGCAAGGGAACACGAGAAACTGAGCGTGTTCCCAAGGAGCTGCTGATACTGTTTTCAAAAACACATACTTACTGCTATTGACCGTGTGAATCCAATCACGCCATGCTTTGTAGCACAGTACACAGGTTGGAATGCAGCAGGCATGAGTCCTTCAAAATAAAAAGGTAGCTGAATAAAGATGTCGGGTACTCCTATTTATGATTACCTTAAACACGTATATACGTCTATAATGTAACAAAAAATAAGTGAGGGATTTATAGAGATGCAACAAAATAGATTAGTGAAAATTTGCAAATTGTATCTTGTAATGTCAGGTAGGCTGGGAAAAGAAAGGAGATTGATAAAAACATGAGGAGGCAAGAGGAGAGTAATAAAATATACATCTTCTAAGAGGAAAAGTTGTATCTATGAAGTATGACTTAAAACAGAGGGAAGGATCTGGAAGAAAACACTCAAGGATGAGATTTTTGGGCTGCCCTCTATGAATCTGTAAAGTATTTGAAGTTCATAAATTATGTATTTTAGATAAACTTTGATTGCTGACACCCTCGCTGCTGATAGGTGAACTGGGCACCTGCAGTCATTTGCAGTGATTTCAGGGAAGGAGTGAGGGAGAAGGTAAGGGAAATAGCCGAGTCCATTTTGACTACTGTAACTGCTTTAACATCTATAATCTTTGTAATGTATCAAAACATAAATATAGTGTCTGACTTAAATCCCGTGCTTATGTGGCCTGCACAGCTGCCATCAGCCCGTCCCTCTGCCCACGCAGCGGCGTTACTGCGAATTTATTTGGTATTTATTTGGCAATGTGGTTGGGACTAGAACAAATCCATGCCCCTTTGCATTGTGGGTTTTGCTCTGTAAGCAACTACAGGTAAAGTAATTCAGACTTGAGGCACCATCTGAGGTGTTGTAAAATGTGTTTTACTTAAATACTACTATGGTAATATTTGATAGTGGTAATTTTTAAAAGAGATCTAAATGAAATAGGGAAACCACCTTGCAATAAGCACATGGAAAAAGCACTAAGAAGTGAATGCGGGAAGAATATAGAGATAAGTGAGGAAACACTGTGAATAGAAAGATAAGATGAAGACCTTAGATAGTGAGCAGGATGAAATGAAAGCAGAGGTGGGGATAGCAAAGCCTTTTGAAGCATTTTTCTAGATTGAGTTAGGTTGGCTGAAAAGGATTTTATGGTTTGGTATATCCTAGAGTGGGCCCTGTTCTGGAATGAAAAGCCAGGATGAAAATATTTAGAAGGGAACAGGAAAAAGAGGTAAAGATCCTGGGAAATATCATTGCTACCTTCTGTAGGGAAGAGCAGAAGCAAAATGAAAACTGACTGCTATCACTGTGAACCTTTACAGTGAGAGAGCATAAAATCATTATTTATAGTAGAGGAAGAAGAGAGAAGAGAGGTTTTGGAGGAAAATTAAGAACTTAATTATGGTAAAACTGAGTTTGATGGCAAAAAGGTGGTCAAGAAGATGAGAGGCCATGAGCGCATATACATTTCTGCCCATAATGCCAACAATTTCCACTCTGCGGTGACAGTTAACTGGGCCACGCGGATGCCGTGCTTCCACCTGAAAGCTCGGGTCTTGAGAATAGCAAACCAAAACTTGTCCTGAAGTGAAAGGACAAAATTTGTGTTCTTCAGCGTGGTATTGTCAAACCGGGTACTGATTTTGAGGCCTTAATGTTTGATTCTACTGGAAGTCGCGCCAATTAATATCTCAGGTATGATTTTTCGTTCTTCTTATTTCATATCTTTAATGGATATAAAGGGGGTGACTTATCTCCGTGGAGATGAAGAATACGCTACCCAGCTTTAAGGAAGGATTTGCCAGAAAAGTTCTGTATGCCAGGGCCCTCCATGGGCTCTTTGCTCCAGAATCCGTTTGGCCTGAAGGGAAAAACTTTCTAAGACGGCACAAAACTGTAATGACAACCCTGAGAGCTTCAAGGCTTTCACTTGGTTTAAACGCTACATCGGTGACCCGGTGAAAGCAGCACCGTTATTGGCAACGTTCAGTGGTGGGAAATGAAGAATTTGACCTCGTGGCTGGTCGTTCCCTTAAACTTGTATTTCTCTGCTTAGCTTGGATGAACGTGTTATGCTGCTGGTTAGGAACTTGCTTTATGAAGAATGGGTTTTGTGTTGTGCCCTCTGGGTTGTGATCACAATATTCCTTAATACTCCTCTGTTTGGTGGCTTGATGATCGTCACCATTCTTCAAATAATTGGAAACATTGGAATATTAGCACAATAGAAATATTATGATACTATTTTTTTTTAAACTCCTGAGTAGTTTTACATGTTTTAAAGAAAAAACCAATCCCAGTGAGGCTGATGCTAGCAGACATGCAAAAGACAAAATCTACTGGGAAACACAGAGGAGGAATTTTATTCTATTTTTATTTTTAAACATAGTAAGACAAATTAATTGTTACTCAAGAGGGAAGAGAAACAAAGTCAAGAAATAAACAAAGGAAGGGCAGAGCTCGCAATAATGAAGTGGAATAAAGTTCAAAGACTTAAATGTCAAAAGACAGCAGGAATAACTAGGCAGGAAGGGAGGAAAAAATAACTCTTTCTTTGAATCAAAGCATTAAACCCAGTTCTTTTCTAAGTGAAATTATTATTTTTGCTAAAATGGAGAACCGAGAAGAAAGCAATTGACTGACTTTCAGCCAAAGCAGTGACAATGAAGACTGGTCCTAGCATCCCTCACCCAAACCAGTGGGAGTCCTGTCTCACTCCTGGTCCTGAGTTTGGCACCTGGAGCCACGGCGTGGGGTTTCCAGCTCCGAGTCCTGCCCCGGGGAGCTGAACCTGTCTGCGAGTGGTGTGTCCTGGGACTCTGCTAGGATTTTGGGATCAACCACCCTGTGGCAGTGATCCTGCTCTGCCTGAGGATTTATTCATCTGGTGAGCAAATATGAGTTCACAGCGTATTAGTTAAGGCATTCGTTTGGAGAGGCTGGAGCCCCTCTGCTGTGAGGACAGGCTGAGAGAGCTGGGGGGGTTCAGCCTGGAGAAGAGAAGGCTCCGGGGAGACCTTAGAGCCCCTTCCAGTCCCTCAAGGGACTCCAGGAGAGCTGGGGAGGGACTCTGGAGCAGGGAGGGGAGCCGTGGGACGAGGAGGAAGGGTTTTACACTGAAAGAGGGGAGACTGAGATGAGATATTGGGAAGAAATTGTTTGCTGTGAGGGTGGTGAGCCCCTGGCCCAGGTTGCCCAGAGAAGCTGTGGCTGCCCCATCCCTGGAGGGGTTCAAGGCCAGGTTGGACGGGGCTTGGAGCAACCTGGGCTGGTGGGAGATGGGGGAGTGGAACTGGTGATCTTTAAGGTCCCTTCCAACCCAAACCATTGTAGGATTCTATGATTTGTGAAAAATCTGGATTCTGTTTTCTGCTCCCATGGATATTTAATTGTCTTATGCAAAGTTGAACGGCAGTAAAACAAACTGGAGAACATTATGCACGAAATAAGGTGGGGAGGAAGGGGAGGGTGTTCGAATGGATGATGCTGGGGTGGTGGACTCCTGGAACATGATACACGTGGATTTTCAATCTCTCTTAGTAAGGGGAGGCAACTCTGCCTAGATTTTCCTCTCTATGGATGTTGCTGCATCACTGAGCTGTTACATGAAAGGGGACGGGGAACTTCCTTCTTCCCTCAAACAACCTTCATCGAGAATGAGTAGGTGGACTGCAAATGATTTCAGGATGAGTGAATGTGCCCTTTGGTTTGCCAAAACCAATTCAAGCAGACCAGCAGGAATACCATGTGTCAGTGCACCCTGTGTTCTCCATGGGTGCACTGTTGGGCAGCTTGAGACAAATGTAATTTCTCTTTGATAGTCTCTGTAAGTTCTGTTAATTCTTGGAATAGTGTCCTTCGTGTTTGGATGAGCGTGGCACAGAGAACACGAGAACCGAAGTCTGTTTTCTAACACAGTTGTTGGTCTCATGGAGGTTTTGGGCTCATCAGAACACAGCGCATCTACGCTATGATTATGCAGTGATTAAGCTGTATTCAATTCACAGCTGACAAATGTATTCATTGAATCATAGAATCATTTTGGTTGAAGAGACCTTTAAGGTCATCGAGTCCAACCGCTTAAATATTCCTTCAAATATTTAAATTCCCTCTCACTAATGTGGTAATCACAGTATTGTGTGGCATCCTAAAACTCTACATATTCATTGTTTATGAAAAGATACGTGAAATTGCTGAAGGGTAAGTTTTGGCAAACCGATGGCACCTATTTAAAAACAAATCAAAAGTGCGCTTCTCCACATGTTGGGAAATACTGCCAAACTAATTTGTTTTTCTTTCTAGATTAGGTTTGTTTTATAAAATATACTTAACAAAGCCTATTGCAACACATAGAATACTTACAAATAAATAACATCACAAGATTTAGCCCTATTTGTTTAAATTAAACATCTTTCCAAACCACATTACAGAAGTCTCCCTGTCGCCCTTAGGCAAAATCTGGATAAACAGTATTGAAAATGCTTACAGTCTTCTTTGGAGACCAAAAGCTCCTTTGAAGAAGCAGATTTGGAACTAGAGCTATGAGCGAGGGGCGAGAGGGTCCTACAGAGTGACGAGAGAATGGGTTCTCTCCTTCTTAAGAAGAGGGAGGGGGTTCCAGCTCACATTCATGATGTCAGTTATACTGCTGTGATCTGCGTTGGAACAGGGGAGAGACAGAAATCCTAGCAAAAGGTCGAAGCTGTGTCATTTCTAGGAAAAGTTTTAACAGTACGCTGGGGTCTCAAGGGAATAGCTTCTAAATTTCCTAACCTCGTCACTGTGGATTCTGCTCAGCCTCTTCTTTTTCACCAAAGGGGAGGGGACGGAAGCTCCTTCATGATGCTCAACTGCAGGTCCCAGCTGTGCAGCATCTGCCCTTTGCTCCTCTCTGTCTCTGTGCCAAAGCCTCGCCTTTACTGTGTTAACCATGCACGTCGCTTTGTTCGTGTAATATATACATAGGCTCAGGTCCTAAAGAAGCTGCTTTGCTGTGAGGGGCACTTTAAGTATTTCTTTTGGCTTGAAGGAGGACAAACTGGCTGCCTGTGGAGCGCAAGTGCTTGACATTGGGTGTGTTTAACGCACTGCTACGGGGGTCCAACAGAAGGGTGTCCAGAGATGCTACCCATTGAACAACCTCTCATAAAAACCTAGCGTGGTCTCATGCTAAATATTTCACTAGTTTCTACGCCCTCTATGAATACTTTGATTTATTTATTTTTAAACCTTTGATCATCCAGACAGATACAAATTCAGTTTTACACATTACCTTCTTGAAAGTCTGGAGGCTATCAAAGCAACAGTGCATGCACACACATGAATTCCCTTTCTCCCTTTACTTAATAAACATGTGTAGGTACCAGCCACCAAAAGGTAAGAGACAATGCTAAATTTAACTATGTAAATAATCTCAGGAGTTAAATTTGGTTTTGTCTGCTTTTGCTGTTGCTTGTAACTATTCTGTTAAAAATTACAATTAATGTACGTGGCTTCCTACAGAAGAAATTTTAGAATAATTTAATCTTTCAATTTGAAATCAAAACCTGCAGCCACTAGCCTTATCTTTTATGGGGGCAAGTTGGCAGTAAAACACAGTTCCCATTCTCTCGGTTGCTTAGCGGCATTACTTCCTCTTGATATGAACGCGCAAATCCCTTAAAATTAAGAAAGTTGTATAGCTTTGAGATGCAGTGCGTTAGGAGTTGGGTGCTTGCTGCGTGTCCTTCCGTCTTTCTCTCCCTTTTGTATTTAGTCCTGTCTTACGGAGACGCTAAAGAAGGAAGATTGGATACTGGAAAGGGTGGACGTGCTGGCTTTCACCCAGCTGAACGAGCACTTTAAGCATCCACTTCATAGAAAGCATTTAAGTAGTTCCGTGGGTGCTTGGAAATATAAAACAGTCAGGCTCGATGCTGACCCGAGTTCAAATGGTTGGCAAAAGTCCCACGGTGAAGAACTGGAAACTAATTAGTGGGTAAAGCAAATATTATTGAATGGTACAAAAGCACTAAATATAACTTCTTGCTGCTCAGCAAGACAGCAGAATATTTGCTGTCTGTGGAGCGTATCTGATAAAATCTTCTGGAGAACTTGGACGGGGGGGATCAAAACCACTCGAGGGCTTAATGATCAACAGAAGCTCGCTCCGAGAAAAGAAAACACTAGAAGGGAACGTTAAACAAGCCAATGGCAGTTTGCCTTTTATGTATGGAATAAACTGCAGGACTTAGACCTTCAGACTGGAAAGGAGAATGAGACTCAAAGCACGCATAGTAGTAAATAAATAAACGATAAAAATTAGCGTATGTCAGCTTTTCTAGTGTGTTTTTCCTTACAGCCTTGGAAACAATTGCTAAATACAGGCTCTGGAAAGGCAAACAAAGCAAAGAACGCTTTGTTTTTGACAATCTTTATGGCACAATGTTACTGTTAAAAAAGTAAGTAAACAAATGCAAATTTTGATCAACTAATTAAAATGGCACTTATAAGCTCTTACCAAACTGAGAAAAGCCAAGCTGTTAGGTCTTAAAATCAAAATAATTTTGTGTTCGCTTGAGACTGCTTAGAAACGGAGTCACACGACTTGCTGTCCCTGCCCTTTCCGAAGCGCTGTGTGGGCATCAGCCCTTCTGTGAGAACGTTTAATCTTTTACTTGTGTTGAGGAACCCTTGTACCGCAACAGCGGTTGCCTTCGGGTTAATTTGGTCCCCATACAATGTTGGTTTGAGGCAACGCAGATACGCGTACGGCGTCAGGAGGCAATGTCTTAGGCAGCTTTGCCAGTGCCGACGTAAAGGTACCTTAAAGGAGACTTTTACTAAGGGACTCTCACTCCTACAAGGAACACGCGTTTATGAAGTCAGATCCTCAAGATGAAGACACATTAAATCAATGGCAGAACCGGACTTCTTATCACAAAAGCCAAGGTTTGCAGGAGAATTTGACAGTACTCAGAACGTTCACAGCTCTCGGGCACTAATCCATATTCACAGTCAAAAACTCTGGCCACTGCTGCGTTACTGGCTTTTCATTGTGAAAACACAATTATTTAATCCAGGAATACGCCAGAATAAAATTACTGCTATTTGGTATTCTGCATGGATACCAAGGAAAGCACTGACAAGCCAAGAGTAAGCCAGCATACGCATTTTTCCCAGGCAGTGTGACAGTAGCAAGAGAGAACAAAGTCTTCAAACAAACAGGAGAGAATGCGAGTATTTCCCCCCAGATTTTGGGAGGAAGTGGGTGAGGTGGCATCATTCTCTATTTCCCTTTCATTGTGCTTTTTTGCTATGAGCCTGGCCACAGCAAGATGTGTGCCTACAGAAAGGGAGAAGGATTCTGCCCCACAACTGAGCAGCAGCAACCCTGGCTGATGAGAAGCCATATAATTCTATTTTTATGTCAATAAATTGAAATACAGTTATAGCACAGATAAGTATTCTGTCCAGTTTTGGGCCCCTCACCACAAGATAGACATTGAAGTGCTGGAGCGTGTCCAGAGAAGGGCAACGGAGCTGGGGAGGGGTCTGGAGCACAAGTCTGGTGAGGAGCGGCTGAGGGAGGTGGGGGTGTTCAGCCTGGAGAAAAGGAGGCTGAGGGGAGACCTTCTCGCTCCCTCCAGCTCCCTGAAAGAAGGGGGGAGCCAGGGGGGGTCGGGCTCTTCTCCCAAGGAACAGGCCATGGGACAAGAGGAGATGGCCTCAAGTTGCGCCAGGGGAGGTTTAGGATGGAGATTAGGAAAAATTTCTTCCCGGAAAGGGCTGTCAAGCATTGGAAGAGGCTGCCCAGGGCAGTGGTGGAGTCGCCATCCCTGGAGGGATTTAAAAGCCGGGCAGACGTGGTGCTGAGGGACGTGGGGTAGTGGGGGTTTTTGTCAGAGTTAGGTTGATGGTCGGACTTGGTGATCTGAAAGGTCCCTTCCAACCGAGGTGATTCTATGGTTCTGTAATTCTAAGTAGTGCGCAAAGAATGTTCTCGCTTAAACTCAATGAAATTTGAGCGTTAATTTTATGGCTTCTCAAGCAGAGGTAGGTGACATCTGAGAGGACCTGGAGCATGGACAGAGTTGGTGTGTGACAATCTTCCTTAATAAAGTAGATAACAGTCTAATGTTAAATATTCCTACAGCCGTGCCACTATGGAGCTGAATGCGGGACCTGCTACTGCTGCCTCGCTTGCTGTGGATAAAGATTAGCTGATTATCGATATTTGATGCCTGATAAATACTTTATAATATAAAAACCAATCAGATTTAAAGTAACCTTGAATTGAAATGAGGTCTATGCATTAGGCTTTGTTTCTTACACACAGTGTGGTGTACGTGATGTTTTAATTCTGCAGTGTTATTGAAGGGTGTTGAATAACATAATGAATTGAGGCTCGTTAGACTTTGCTCAATGTGTGGCAGTACTGACACCTGGAAAAAACTGTTTACATCGTGTTCCAGATTATTAAGTATGAGACTGATAGGTTAGGAAAAGTACTGAATTTTTCATTGAACTGAGTTTAAAAAGCAAGTGAGTCACGGCCCTTTGACATTACTTTGGTTGCTCTGATGAAAACCAGGCCAAAATGGGAATGAAGAGGGAAAAGCGATAACAAAGAAGGAAAAGTGTGACTGATCAGTACAGTTCATTTGTTTTAGAAACGAGTGAGTAGGAAATGTTTATGCAGAAAATATTCTTACCTGCCAACGATGAGATATTAATGATTACTCCTCCGTCGCCTCCATTTCCTTTTCTCATGTATTCTAAGCCGAGGTAGGTTCCTCTAATCACAGATGTCTGATATAGGGGGGAAAGCGATTATTATTTTCAAAATATGGGTTTTTAGGGAAAACTGAATCTTGCATTAATCGTGGTGCCTAGAACCTGTATTGCTTTACCAGTGATCTTATTTATACTTTTATACATTCCACAGTATGCAACTCAAGAACTTCAGAAGCAGAATTGCAATTCATGGAAATAATATCAACCTGATTATTTTCCGTATTATGATAAGAAGGGGGGTTGGACTGGATGACCTTTGAAGGTCCCTTCCGACCCAACACATTCTATGATTCTATGATAGCAATAATCAAACTGAAATGTTGCAATGTGAAATAAATGCTGTGAAGGAAATGCAATACAGAATAAGTAAATAATTTATAGATGAAACACACCCTTTATCTGAGGATACAAGTGGTGGATGAACTGATCCAATTCCCAGCATTTTTATTGAGGCAAACTGCTCTACATGATAAAAACTGTATAGACGGGTTCTGAAGATAACACTGACGCTTGTAACTCCGTTTGGCTCAAGGCATGATGTTTCTTTTTAGGGTCAAGTTATACCTTATATTTCTGGTCCCAGGATATTAAAAATCTATGTTCTTTTCTGACTGAAGTTACTGGAGTTTTACCATTCCTCTCAAAAGACAAATATAAATAAGGCAAAAAAAAACATTTGAAGAGCTGTGAAACATGGATTTAGCATACTATTAATCTGCAGCAGGTGTTTTTTAAAATGTTTTTTACAAGAATTTTGAGGAAGAAAATTTTACTGAGACCTGTGTTATCTTGATTCCTTAAGATCTGGTTTTGATCTACGTTTAGAACTTCTGCTGGGATTCATCTCACCAAACTTCAGACATTTAAACCGAGATGCCTAAAGGTATGCCGCGCCTGGGGTTATCGGCCTCCAAAACCAATCAAGTGGTCGAGTCTTTCCCAGAGAGTAAGTCACTCCACCAGAGACTTTCGAAGTGATGATGGAAAGGCAGCCGACATTGCTGCTAGGGCAAGGTACTGATTTTAGTGAAATTTCTGCATTAGTGATGCGTTTCATAATTATTTACTGATTTTGTTACATCTCTCCATAATCAGTTCACATTTGGTTTACAATTTCTACTTAAAGCGAACAAATGTGTTGAGTGTTAATTTTCTGGAAATATTATCTCAACTTTTAAATGAGAACTCCTTTTATATTTTATTACTGTTTAGTGCTATTTATTCGATCCAAATTAAGATGTTCAAAAGCTGAAGTGGCCTTACAAATACATTCACATCCGTGCACAATTATTTCACTGAGAGTTTTCACGAAACCTACAGAATTGTGAATCACGGAGAAGGAAATCTCCCAAAGTAGTAAAAAACAGAGTAAAAAAATAAATCTGTATATAACCAAAACCTAATGGATAGTGGCTATGTGTACTGGAAAGAAAAAGCTTTTAAAATCAGGACATTAAGTATTTTTCTACCATTATCTGAGTTCCCAAGCCAAAATTGGAATAATTTAAAGACATGTATTACATTGCATTTTTATTAGCTGATAGTTTTAGACATGCGTGTTGTAAAACACAAAGTAAAAGTCCTAATTCAAGTTCAGTTGCCCTTTGAGCTTATTGGTTTTAAGAGGATTTGGAGGGCTGCATGTCCTGCTTTATAAATATTATTTGTTCATTGCCCAAGTAACATGAAGTAAAGCTGCCCACTGACGGCGATAAAACAACCAGAGACCTCATTGCCAAATTTGCTTTGGAGTTTCGATAAAGAATCAGCTTTTTTCATTTTCTATAGTTGCAGCATTTTATGTGAGGTTTTCAGTATCACTATATTTTCAGTGTACCAATTTCCTGGAATAATGTAAAAAAACCTCACAAAATACGAATAGTTCAAAATTCTGAAACAACAAGTCAAACTTTTCTTAAACCAAACATTCCCATAAAAAGCTTTTTTTGTTTTCCCCCTGGAAAGTTTTGTCTTAAGTAACATACTTTTAAAAATGTTTTGATTAATATCAAAAGAATGTTATTGATTAAATGTTTTAACAGAAACTTTCCAAAGAACTCTCTTCAGTGGCTTGTAAAATACCAGACTAAATCTGATTTCTCTTCCATGTCCTGCAAAGTTTCAGAGCTGTTGTAAACGCAGTCAAGTGCTGTTTAATGTTGATTGTCACATGAAAATTTTAAATGATTTATTGAAAAAGAAGATGGTTAATGCCCAATAGTGTTGCTGTAAGGTATCCTATTCTGAATATAAACTCATTGGCAGCTCAACTGACTTGGACTTAAGAGTGGGTGGTGTTTTTTTGAATATATAGACGTGATGGGCCGTCCATAGGAGGTTCTAGAGGGGAAGGGGTTACTGCTGCCTGGGAGAGCAGGTGCAGGACCTGCCATGCCCTGGGGCAGCGGCTCAGCCTGCTCAACACAAAAAGAGAATTCCACTTGAGGTGATTAGAGGAAATAAATCAGCCGGAGAAGGAAGTAGCTTCAGGCTCCTTGGGGATTTTTCTGTTCCTCCAGCCTTCTCATTCAAGGAGATAACAGAGTGAGATGAGTCTCTGGCCAAACCACAATTATAAGACAAGGAAAATGTGGGTAGCTTGCCTCTCCTGTCAATATCGCTCAACTGCTCTTTTTGCTCCCCAGACTCCATTAACTCAGCGTTTCTTCAAGTGGCCAGGGAAGCCTTCTCCTGTCGTAGGTATTGTGAGAGGCTGTCTCCAGAATTAATGCCGACTTTTGTTCGGATATTGCCCTTATACCTGCTGTTATCCTTGTAAAAACCTGATCTCTGGTGACTATTTCTCATCTGATCTTGGGTGACGTGGCTGTTTCTGGTGTTTGGGCCAGCAATACAGAGAATTATTCTGGAGGTAAATTCTGAACCAAATATAGAGGGTGAGAAGAAGCCAGCTGTCTGTACTCTCAGCAGATGGCACTTCAGCTGAAAGGCATTGTGTGACAGATCTGTTCTCCTGCCAGAATTCCCCTCTTTCCAGGAGAGAAAGTCTTCCCAACAGTTCTCCAAGGAAGAGGAGCATCTGAACTTCCTGTGGCAGGGAACTCCTCCAACGTGTGCGCAGAAGCCTTAGCGCCACTTTCCAGCCCATCTGAGTTGATAAAGCAAAGCCGGCCAGCCTGTCTGGGTGCCAAACACTCAATGGGAAAGAGGTTTTCCAAAGAACAATAGTTTTCCAAGGAACAATATTTTTCTGAAGAACAATAGCATAAGGTTTTTTGGGTTTGTTATGAAATCCATTTTTGCAAGTGCGTAAATTGTAGCCTCAGGCCTCCTCTCACATAAAACACAACTTTGGATTCCTATTTGTTGACATCGGAATGCGTCATCTGAATTCCAGAAGAAAGCTTATCAGCTCTTCCTTCACTATACCGTGAAACCCACAATAGAAAGTAAAACCAGCACAGAATGATGCGGTTTGTGCAGCCCAGTTTCCCAGTTTTGGGATATGATGAAAAATATCTGCGATTTGCCTTTCAATAAACTGAAAGAAACTAAAGGTGTCTTCAGACTGTGTAGTTCTCCTTGTATGCTTTTAAGAATAATGCTTTAATCACCCGCTCCTATCCAACAATAATTCATAGTTTTTATATTGCAAATAGAAATTCTGGGGATGTTAACGTTCAAAATTGCCTAATTAAAAAAAAAAATGACTGACTTATTTTAAGATGAAGACTTAACTTTGTGCAACAAAGCATGTTGCATTTTAGAGTTGAATTTTTTAGAGTTCCTTTGTTTACAACGACATTTAGCTGCATGGATATTGTCCATAAACATGACAAGAACCAAGAGTAGGAAAGGAGTCAAATTTGCAATGATAATGCAGGCAAAGTGAAAATTGGGACAGCTGACTCCCACCTAGTTTTTTTGCTCTTGGCCACTGAAAACCAGTGTCATTCAAAGGCAGAAAATAATCTAAATGGTTGTCTTCCTAGCTACTGAAAAACCTGTGATCTTAGTGATACTGCTGTTTGTTTTCTTATCAAAACACGGTGTTTTACTATAGCACGTAATGAAGATGGACCATCAAGGTGAACTGCAGGTCTGAGTGTGCAACAAGAGAGGCGACGGTACTCAACTGCCGGTAGAAAATTTAGGATTCTTTTCCAATGAAGTTACAACGGTGAGTGTGGGGATATCTCCTGGTATTAGCTTCTATAAATCACAGATTCAAATTAGAGGGGATCAGACATTCTGAAGCACCATACAGTAAGAAACCCAAAACTTTGTATCTGACAGCATGGTAAACTTTAAAAAATAATTGTGCAAATACTCAAGACGTTTGCAGTTGCTTTTGGAAGCACCATATCGGTAATCAGTTGATGGTTGGACTCGATGATCTGAAAGGTCCCTTCCAACCTAGACAATTCTATGATTCTACTTAACAAATTTGGTATCAGTGTCAAAATCAAAGAGAAAACTCACAAAGTCTGTGATTCTTGTCATTTCTCTGTATCCCGCAGCTGTATAGTTTTAATTGTATTGTTCTAAGAGAAATCTTATATTGAAACTCCGATCCTAATAAGACTCCAACTCTTCCACAGAGACCTAATTCATTTTTTTCTGGTGTTAGGAACCAGTGTTAACCAGCATTGTGCTATGTTCTTGTATTCCAACGTTACACCTGCAAGCCAATTTTCATACTGTGCTTCATTTTAGCTTGATCTAAAAAAAGTGTTCTTCAGTGACGGTGCCCAGAACATCATTAATCGTCATCCTTTGTACGTGACAACTGCTTTGAAAGTAATTTAGCACACAGTGCTTTTTTCCTAGTGTTTCAACTGACATAGTTTCTTACACCAATTTAATAAGAAATAGGCCACCTCTTGTCCGATACTTCTGCTGTCTCCTTAGGCATGCTAATATTTTATGCTGAGAAACTATATAACTGTGTCTGCATTCCTTCAGGGCTGAAGATGACTATTGCTATCAAGGTGATAAAGCAATATGAATTCATTTGAGAGGAAAACATGTTAATAAGTAATCAGTCCTAACATTATGTGTAGGTTCCTGAGCTAATCCAGTCGAGTGCTAGGGATACCGAGCAAAAACAAATGAGAGCGCCACTGACTTGTGGTTTCATAAAGCAGGTTAGCACAGAGCTGGAATTTGACCCAAGATCATTTGACTTTCATGCTGTGATGTTGTAAATCGATGGCTATCTACAAGGAAACGTTTCAAAGTACTTTATGAACTGCGTAAGACGAACTGTAAAAGCCTGAAACTAAAAGTGCTGCTCGTGATATTCATGGAAAAATTTAGCGTTTTGCTGTTGGACGGGGAGGTGGGACTGATTTTGTCTTTAATGCAGATTTTCTAGGAAGCAGACGGGTTGTAGCAAGCACGCAAGCCCCTTGGCATTCCTGTGCATAGCTTAGTTTACTTGCTATAGGAAATGAAATTGCAGGCTCTTGAGTTTGAATTTCCAGCTCAAGGTGTGGAAAACAAGAAGCCCAGGGAGGGAGAGGAGAAAGGAATGTGCAGTAGGATTTGATCATTTGCTAGAAATCAGTAGCTTTTGGACAATGGGGGAGTGAAATACTGTGTTTTAGTGTTTTACTGTGCACTTTTCTTTACTCCCCCGCCACGCACATTCCTGAAGGACATAGGAGTAGTATTGCATTTTGAGTAGCTGGACTTAAGGAGTTCTTGATTCAAAGAAATCTGCTTTTCATTGTACTTCACCATTGGTTACTGTAAACATATGTTAAAACTGTAAGGGAAGAAGTTCGTTGACTTACGGTTAAGGTAAGTCTGTGTCCTTCCTAGTGCAATATGAACAACAAAAGTAATTATACTTACAGACGTCTTTATGCACTTGGAGGATTGACCCTCAAGCCACTGATTTCAAGGTAAGTGGTACTTGTCACTTTTTGGTGACCACATCTCTCCCTAGGCACTTAGTCCTCCTCCTGACATCAGATTGTGCTGAAGAATAAGCAACTAAGCCATTGAGCAATGGAGTTACTCTATTTCTGGTTGTCTTAGAATGCAAGCTTGGTAAACTCGTTACCTATGCCATTTTGTCTTCTACAGATAGCAGCGTTTGGATTGTTTCTGTGTCAGTAGCATTAAGACACAGTGCTTGCCCCTCTCTGTACTGGGGCACCTGGTGGTCATCCAGCTGTGTGTCCTGGCCACATTATTTTGGGTTCAAAGTTCAGTCCTTGTCATTTCTCCTCATCCACTGGGAAAGGAGAGCAAGGCGTATGGACCAGAAGAAGGTTGCAGCATGCCGCCAAGGGATCCCTTCTACCGCTTGCACAATGGCACAGCCTTGTGATGATCATGAAGCCTTTGTCCCCAAAATAAATAACATTAATCACCTCTGAAGCTTCCCTGGTTACCCTTCTGGTTTCTGCCAAAACATTAATTGGCTTTTTGAGGAATAGTTCCTTACAGATGAGCAAATTAATCGATTTTGCAAGGTTTGCTGCTTGCTGGAACCTTTATTTCACCATGGGCTACATTGAACAGAGCCACACATAGATACAGAGTGTTGCATTCTCTTCTCTGTAGTACCAATCCAAGTATTTGGCAGGGACAAACCCTGACTTAGGTAGACTTCATTTTAGAAAAGGACTTTTCTAAATTTGCAGAAACTTGTTACCTTTGTCATTTATGGAAATAAATTGCACAAACCCATGGAAAATGCAAAAACGTGGAATCATTGGGTAGTGCCACATTTTGCCTGGTAATGAAGGATGAGACTGTCAAGCACCTGAACAAATTTTACGTGCGTATTTGAATTCTATTTCTCTCTGGGCAACATTTAAATAATTGGATCCCATACGACTGGGGTTTTTTTGGCATGCCCAAGTTATGGCCTGCAATTTAAAGTTTTGCCAGAATAATTTGTTAATATGTCCAAAATCATCACATAAACAGGAGATAATTATGATTTTGCTGTCAAATTCTTTCATGAGTCTATTGAATTTCATTTGGGGAATTTAAATATACCTACAAAATAATTACTTCATTGGCATAAGAAAACAGTAAGATAGTCAAAATATTATGTAACCTCCAAGTAAATTTTGGGATTGTCTTAGTATAAAATGTGCTAAGTGCATTTGTAAAGAGAAAAGATCCTGTAATTAAGCAGCCACTAGAATTACAGTGGTTCCAGAAAGCCTACATCGTCAACACAAGATAAAATTAATGAAGCTTCTTAGAACACCAAATTGTGTTTAACTAGCATGTGAGTTCAAGGCTCATAAAGATGTGGGAATTTTTCTTTCTTTCGGTACTTGAAGAGGAAAAAAGTCAGATTAGAAAATTTCTGGACTCCTTAGGCATGAGTTCTTATGAAATTGAATGCAAGAAACATTGCCCTTGTCATGCCGGAGGGCTGTAGGTAGGACTTTGATAAGAACGTACGTGTCGTATGTCCTTGTGCTATTCTGTGCGTGGGTATGTGCGTGCATCATGGGCTGTTGAAGCTGCAGCGGTAATTTCCACTTAAAATGGAATTGCCGTATGGTTGCCAAGCTGGTTTTTTATATACCATAATACCAAGAGTGTACATTCGTATGGGTATGAGTAGTTGAAGCTGCCGTTGATCAAGCTGATATCGATCAAGTCAACGCTATCAGCTTTGGAGTTTTGAGGTGAGGAATGGATGGTATTACTGGAATATTTAACTTAGAATTAACTTAAAAATTTAATAGAAATATTAATAAAGTAACAAAAAGGTGGATGTTGTTTAGCACAAAATGTAGCAAAACAGCGGGAAGTACTGCAACAGAAATCTTTTTGGTGGTCGATACTCTTTTTCCCTCCATCTTTACCAAGCTATCTTTTCTCACTCTCAGGAACGGATACATGTAATGGATACGAGTAGGAACTGTGATTTATTCCCTCTTTTTAATTCTAAATTAAGTCCACTTTTTGAACCCGCTTCTTCATTTCTGTTCTTCACACTTTCTCAAGCAGTACTATCAGAGAACTTCCTTACACTCCTTCAAAAATGTTCCTGAAGACCAGCCGGTTCTATGAACTGTTTTAGCCATAAAGAACACACCCCATATGTGTTTGCTCTGATTTATCTTGCGCTGCACTGCTCTACGTTTGTACTTTGTACTTTATACCGGGGCAGGGAATATTTGTTGTATCAATATCTAAATGATGCCATTAAGATGAAGATTGTAATGTCGAGGGGTTTTTTTTCCCTTTTTTTTAAAAATAGAAAATATGTGCATAATGTGTATCAAAATACGTGTCCACAGAAGTTATTCCTGTTCTTAGGGATCATAAAATGGATACTTAAAATGTCCAATGTTGGGGGAAATAGACAAGTTTTAAAATCATGTATTTCATACATATTTTGCTCCTTTCTCTACAAGAAGCAGAAAATATTTTATGGAACGAACCAGTACAACGTATTAAATGCAACAGCTGTTTATCTTTGACCGTTATAGTTAAAAAGCAAAAAGTACAAAGTGTTATATCCTGGTTTACGGAAATTACAGTAACTCGATAGAAACGCCCTATGGAAATAAGCTAGATAGTTGACTCAGGGTTAGACAAGGAAAGAATATTCAAACAAAAGATAAATGAGGATATTTGGATCTTAGAGGGTCCTTGATATAGCTCACATGGCTGTACTTCTATTCTGCTTGATCATTTTAGACATTCTTGTTCAGTCACCAGCATGTATGGATGGAATTTTTCAACTTTCAACTATGGATTAAGTCATTTAGACATTTATGGTGAACTTACCTATACAATAATGTATAAACTACATGATCTTCTTTTTTTTTTTTTTTTTTTTTTTTAATTTTTAGGGCCCATAGCTTGGTATTTAAGCATATAGATTTGTAAGACTTGGATTCCAGCTTTTCTGCTGCTTGAGATGGTTCAAACCCACCCATGGTCTGCTGCAGCCCAATCACTGGTAATAAGAGAAAAAGAATAGCAGATGGAGGTTCTCAATGCCTTCTGCTTGAAGCTCTTGGCACTGAAAAATTGTTTGGACATCGCTCTACGTTAGGATATTTACCTGGACATTAAATATCTTCAAGATTTGCTAATTAGAAACACCTTCATTTTTTGAGCTAAATGTAAAGACGAATCACAGACAAATGTGTTTCTCACATGGACTTCAGTTTTTCTAGTGATGACTAACGATCTGTGTTTGCAAATTTGACAGGTAGATGGATGCCCACAGCAACTTCTAACCTGTCTTAAACCAGGCACAAAAATAAAGAGAAATAAATCGTCTAGAACACAGGTAAAGTCTTCTTTCAAATTCAAGGGATCTGTCCTAATAGATGTCGATGTTGCATAGCACTGAGGATGTCACACTCCGGTTACTTCACAATATGAAGTTTCCTGATGTTTAATTTGTCAGAATATTTTAGAAAGGAAAGGGGGAGGAAGAAATATGCGTAGTTAAAGAAAATGTAAAGAAAAGGCAAAGGAAATGGAACAAATGTATTTCTCTTATTGCAGAAATTTCACTCTGTGGTCTCAGTTGAGCCCCTTCCAAGAATAAGCAAATTTGACCTTGGATATATAAGAAAGATCAAGAAAAAATATTATTAAATCTAATTTTCTTTTTCAAATACATATTTCCCATTAATTTTTCTATAACTTGTCTCATGTACAATTTGTGTTACTTGTCCTGGGTTGTTTTTGTTAGTTTGTTTTCATGGAGGCATTAGGATTCAAAGACTCCATTGTCCTTAAAGCTTTTGACAAAAACAAACTTTTCTTATCCTGAGCTTTCTTGCTGCATTGACAGATTCCAAATGACTGATTGGAGAAAACTCCACATCGCGCTCTTCCAAGTTTCCTCTTGCTACTTTCTTTGCAGATCTAGATTATAACACTGTGTAAGCATGGTCATGGGGGTGACTTGCTGATTCACCAGCAAATTAGAACTTCACAGGTGGTAGAATACAAGCTGGTCAGAATTTTATTAACCTAGAAAGCTGCTCTTTCCTTTGGACCTTAGATCTCCTAGAAGCGTTGTCTAAATTAAAAACTTTTCAAAGGAGGAAGAGATCTTGTGGTGTCAGCTGATGAGATACCAGATAATATCAAAGAACCGGTAACAGTCTGTTTGAAAATAAATTTGATGGGCTCATTGAATGTACTGGGTTTTTGCAAGTAAGTGCTCTAAGTGGTGTGCTTCTGTCAGTGACGATGGTGAAATGGCCTGTATTAAAAGCTCAGATTGTATGCTTGCTTCATCGTGAAGAAAATGTGGAGCTCTTGGTTGAACAAGTTTTCTTGTAATATCAAAAAAGGGCCACTTTCTCTCTAGTTCAGGCCAGCCGAGTCTCACAAGTGACTAAAATATTCTAAAACATTCATTTAAACAGACTGGCCTCCTGTAGATGCAGCTCTGCTGCTTTGGGCACCACACTGTTCAAGGCCAGGTTGGACGGGGCTTTGAGCAACCTGGTCTAGGAGAAGGTGTCCTTGCCCATGGACTAGATGAGCTTTAAGGTCCCTTCCAACCCAAACCATTCAATGATTGTTCCACCTACCTGGGATTTCATTGGGTTTTGTAGAAAGAGCATTTTGCCTGGTGTTAGCCTGAGTCTACACAGTGCTGTGCGTCTCGGATAGACAACTTAAATGTGTGTGGTGGGTCCTTTATGGGTTAATACACGTGCAGCTACGTGGTTATTGTTCCAATAGCTGTGCTTCCCAATCCAACCATTCCTGTTCTGGCACATGGCACAATGGCTGCGAAGTGTAACCCAGTGTTAAATAAAGTATGAACAGCTGAAAGGAGAGAATTCTTACCAAGTTAATTTGTATAGTGCTTTCCCAGTCCTTCTCGTTGTTCACTCCAGCGTTATTAACCACAATATCCAGCCTTCCAAAATGTTCAATTACTTTTTTGAAGGCACCTGTAGTAAGATCCAAGGGTGACATTTCTTAGCACTTATGGAAAGCAAGATATAAAAATACAATGCATGCACACAAATTCATGTTTTATTAGGCTACCAAAATGTTTTCATTGTTTTCTTAACCACTAATGAGCAACATGCAATTAAATGCTTTATCTAACCGTTCACCCATATTAAACATATTCAGGAAAAATGAAAGGATTAAGACACCACCATCACCTTTTCATTCAGTTTTGTAATGCCTGATAACAGGAGCTAATGAAAGTTCTTAACACCTATACATTTCATATTGGATAGGGTGTTTGGCACCCTAATTATATAAATTAAGCATTTATAGCTTGATTTGTAACAGCTTGATATAGCTAGTGAATTCAAGATCTGGCACCATCTATTTTAAAGGGAAAAAGAAAAGCTTCATGCGTTCAGAACAATTTTCTTGGTTGAGTCTGAATTTAACCTTAGTACGCAATTCTTATTTATAGTTGAAAGATTAATATTAGTTACAACACTGAATAAATCATTGTAATTCTTGTTTAAATTTATCCACTTGTGAATAAATTGTTATATATCCTACTTGTCAGGTAACTTTAACAATGTGTTTATCAAATTCACATCATCTTCCTTCTGTTGAGGAAAATAGTGACCTGTCTTCCAAAGAATTTCAAAATAAAGAGCTGGGAAACTTCCACACTGACATTGTGTTCTCCCAGGTGACAGTGTTTGAACTAAGATTAAAGATGTGTATGGAAAAAACATGATGATGTCATAGTGATGAGCAAACTTGTCTAGGCTGGCTGCACTTTGAGTGGATACTTGGATGAGATGACCTCCAGATGTTCATTCCGGGCAAGGAATTTCCATGACTGCAGACATTATCTGACGTATATAGATAGGTCTTCTTTGCTTTTCCCTCCAAATATTGTCCCTCCTCACTAAATATTTATTATTAGGCAAACCAAGACACACCCTTTCCCTCCAATATTGTTTTAAAAAACATCATTTGATGACTGACTTAAAACCTAGCGTATTTCAGGAGTACTGAAATTATGCTTGGCAGGCCTTAATGAAACCACGTCACTCAAAGGTGATCCAAGGACCATCTTAATTCTCTGATCTTTAGGTTTTATTTCTCCAACTGCCTTTACTGTACAGATCTTTCTAATATTCTTAGTCTGTACTAGAATAACTAGAATATTTTAACGTTACTAAAGCCTCTATTTTTGGCTGGCTGCCTTTTCGCCTTTTGTCATGTTTGTTGCTAATCCATTCTCTGGTTTCTCAGCTTAACTCTTCAGTCGCTTCTCATCTTTCCAATCCCGCCTCAGCAAGAGCAAATGAAAACCTTTGGCTTTATAAGGAGCAGAATTGGTTATTTCACTTAGTTTCAATACGTAAAATAAATACAGTTTGCGTTCTCAATCAGCTTCCAAATTTTGGAAGTAGGCTCTCTGATTCTCTTTTAAGCCCTCTCCAAAAAACATCTTTTATCAGCCTCGTTCTTAAAAGAATCTTTTGCCTTCAAAAAACACCCTGGACACTAGTAATTTTTCCAATTATTTGTTTATTAAATTCACACAGTCTTGACTAATTGTCATTTTCTAGCTTATACACTGAGAAAAGAGCCAAGTGCTTTTCAACCGTTTGCATATCTACGTTAAAATAAAGAACGATTACCCAATTTGGAATATTTCTGGTAAAAGTTTACCTGCCTACAGTAATTCCATCTATTACCTGTCCATAAAAAGAAGAATCTCATTATAAATGAAATTATCACCCACACATCAGCGTAAACTGACTTGTTCTTCCCTTTTTGGGTGTAGAATAACTCTGTGTCTACGTTGCACACTAGTTAGTTCTTATGGAATCGTAAAAATTGAAAGCAGATGATCACATGCAGTGTTGAATGAAGGAAAATGAAGGGGAGGATCCATTTTAAAGGAGCGGTAAGACAACCAGTGGCAAGTAAGTACGAACAGCAGTTATATGGGAGCTTCCTAAACATTCAAGGAAAGCAAACGTAAAGGTATGGGGATTTTTCGGAAGTAGGACAAGATAGAAGATGTTTTTGGGGAACTACATGAAAGAGCCACCAGAGAAAAAAGCACGGGCAAGACTTGAAAGTCGATGAAGCAGCTGATTTCCTGCCCATGAGCCTTATGTACCTACAGATCCTCGTTCTAGGACTGTGCCTTGTTTCATACTGAAAGGGCTAAAGTTAAAATAAGAGGAACTTCATTCACGCAGCTGACCTTTAACATAAAAAGCAAGTACAGGGCTTGACGCATCCACTATGAATTTAAAACACTAGGAGTGAAATTAATCTACATTTATTAAGCGGTGACTTGCCGTTATAAGTGGAAAAATAGGAAAATAAAGCAGGGAAAAAAACCCCTCAGCCAATTAAACCACTAAAAAATACCCCAGAGGGCTGTAAGACATGATTGCAAATTTATGCTGAGGAACCTGCAGCAGGAATAATGCAGCCTGCGAGGAGCACAAGCAGAGATCCCATTCTGATCCTACTCTGATCCCTCTTCTCCTACTAACTCTATTCCAGAGCCTCTCTCGCCGGCCTGTCCTGCTCACCCCAGTTCCCAGTGCCCACCCCGGGTCCTGCCCCAGCCTGGCACCAGGGAGAGGAGGAATCCGGGAGAGAAAACACACGGAGGTAACACCCATGCTGCAGCACATGCCATTCCTACCCCTAGGATGCTTTTTCTTGCTCCTCGCTTACTCCTCCCACTCGGAGAAGAAGTCAATAATCAACCTAGCTGATAAAAATTTTTTTCGCTGATCAGAGCAGATCTCAAATTTAAAGCCTCTCTTACAGACAGAGAATGTAAAGCTTTGGAATTAGGCATAACCACGCTAGCGAGCAATATTGGTGAATTCTGGGCTAGCCGCAATTCTTTGGGAAAGAGGAATGGATATGCTCACTCGTCTGCGGAGACAGCGGGCGGTGGAGCGCAGGGGGTAGAAGCAGAACTAAAACTGTTCACATCCAGCCTGACACAAATGAATCTGGGGAAAAGGCACTGACAAAAGTGATGTCAAAATCTGAATCTGAGTCACTACCTATGAATGTATCTCTCTAATAATGAAACTTTGAAGAAGTGGTGTGCCTGTTATGAAATATCGTGAAGGGTGCATCAACATCACACGATACTCTAAGAACTCAGGAGGGAACAGGATTTACTCAACCAAGTGAAAACATAAATGCAAATCCTACACGAGGGAGGCTCCTTGCCATTCCCTGCATCTGCAAAAAGTGTGCGAAACGTTATCAGCCCCTCTTTAACCCCATGATAAAGGGATGTGCCATAGTTTTGCCAGTTCTGCTCTTGGCTACAGCAGCCCAGGTTGAAAGAAGGCTGCTGTATGGAAAGAGCACCGCAACCCCCAGCCGAATTTATTACTCCTGTGACGAGGGAATGCAGCTTGGAGTCTGTACTGAAGCCTCATAAAAAGCAAGTCCCTGCTTTAAAGTTTATATATATGTTGCTCATAAAATAACAATTATCTCCTTGCAGAGGCTTTCATGCAAAACTATCACGCTCGGCGCTCAGTGGAAATGATTTCTTCGGCTTGGCTTCGTGATGCGCCGAGCAACAGGGTGAAAGGCAGGCAACATTTCCCGGCTGCAGAACGGTGAGATACGGACTCAGAACCAACCCCGAAGCCCTTCACCGAGCCGCTGTGGGGAGCGCAGGGGCTCCGGGGTCCCGTCCTCCCCGCAGCCTCCCCGGGGGCGGCCGCCCGCGGGCCGGGCCGGGCGCTGCCCCCTCCCCGCTCTCACCTTTCAGCTGCTCGGGCTCGGTCACGTCGCAGGGGATGAACAGCGTCCTCTGCGCCTCGAACTGCTCGTCCAGGGCCGCCTTGCTCTGCTGCCCGGCCTCCGCGTTGCGGTCCAGCAGCGCGACCTGGGCGGGGAGGGAGGGAGAGGCTGAGGCGGACGGACGGAGGGACGGACGGAGCCCGGTCCCGGCCGGTGCGGGGGAAGAGGAGGGGGGAGCCGGCCCTTCCCGGGGCTCACCTTGGCTCCCTTGCCCAGCAGCGCCTGGGCGAACGCCCGTCCGATGCCCTGAGCCCCGCCGGTCACCAGGGCCACCTTCCCATTGACGTGCATGGTGGCCGCGCCGCCGCCGAGCCGGAGCGACCGAGCGCGGTGTCACCTGCCCGGTTCCCTCNCCGGTGCCGTGATGACCCCCGGGATCGTGCAGAGCAGCTCCATCCCCTCCTCCCCCCTCGGGGCGGCGCCCCCCGGGGAGGGAAGGGGGCCTGGGGCAGCCGGGGGTCCCCTCCGGGGTGGGGGACACAGCCTTTGTGCCCCCAGGGATGGCGTGAGAAGCCGCTGGAAGGTTTGGGAAGGGCTCCTGGCAGCTCGGAAGGCTGCCTGCGCCGCGGTTGGCACCGAGCAGCAGGGTGAGGGACTGAAAGAAAGTTCAGTTTCTAAAAGAAAAAACGCTGAGCCTGTTTTTTTGTTTGTTTTTTGTTTTTTTTTTCTCTGTTTTTCACTCTTCAAAATACCCCAGCAGCCTTCTCCCCCCGTGGGCTACCAGTGAGGGGAATTGTTTGTATGGAAAAGCTGTCACTAAACTTTGTGGACGTTCGACATATCGCGATACCTGCTTTCTAGAAATTTTCAGGCCTGTGGGTAGCATAGCTTGTACCTTAAGGAATATTTAACCGCTTTTACAGCTTACAAGCCAAATTCTGCAATACCGCGTGAGTTGTACGAAACTAAAATTTATCAGTACTAAGGTATATATCACCTTACAATAGAAATAAGAGCAACCTCAGTGATCTAACAGCTGAAGTCAATTTTCTTGTTCATTAGCCTGTTGCTAGAGATTCACAAATGTTATCCCATAGAAAATATGACGTTGGGGAGTGTTGGGTAGACGGGAAAAATCCACCGTCCCCGTCCTAAGCTCTGTAACCCTGTGTACGTTGTGTACGTGCGCCTGTGTGTTAGGAGGAGACACGCTTGTCTTTTGGGTTCTCTGTTTTCTTTTGCTGGTGTATCAGGTTTAAACTTTTTGCTTGTGCTTTCAGGGCCCTGAAGTTCTCTGACTCAGACTTCATCTCTGTCATTAGTAGCTGTTGTCGTTTTGCCTTGTTTCTCAGCAGCAGGGGGCCTATTTTTGCTCCTTTTCTTACCCCAGCTGCTTGTTTTCGGCTAGGCTGCCGCCTTCTATGGAATTCCCTTCTTTTGTATTACCCAGAAGAAACAAATTATATTGTTCCTGACACCAGCAAACTGTTACAGAACCATTAAGGTAACTATGTTACTTAATTGAGTAAATTGGGTAACACAAGATCTTGTTATTATAACCTTTGTCCTTAAAAATGTGAACTAATATAATCCAGCTGCTAAATTGGACGGCAGCCATTTAGTTTTCCTAAAGATCATGATTCACGGTGCTTCATAAAAGCAGTCAGAGCTGGCCTCTGGGATGAGTGATTTGTTTGAATGCGATACCTGTATTTCTGGGAGGGCTCCAGATGGCTGGGGAGCTGTGAAATCGGTGCCACCGTGCCTCGGGAGCTCTTTCCCAACCAGCTGAGCCAGCTTCCCTCATTTGTTGGGAGACAAACACGGTGCCAGGTCAAAGGCACGCGCTGAGATCAGTGTTACAACAGCATTAGAGCGGAGTCTTTCACCCTCAACCCTGATAAACCCCCCCACCCCCAACCTTTGGCCAAGTCATGATCGACGTCCGTCACGGTCTTCATTTCCACAATATATTAATATTTTTTTGAAAGCGCTAGGCAAGGGAAAAGATCAATAAACCCCTCCGTGTTTCCAAACAGCTGTAGTCGGAACGACCTTTGGCAACTGTTTTCTAAATTGTTGATAACTCGGCACAAACGTCAAGAACAATCTGGACTCTCCGGAGACACTGGAACGCTCTAAGATCTGAGCGCACACGCTCTTTCCATAAAACAACTCTTAGAAGTCTGTGTCCCACAGATCAGCTTGGTGGAATGTAATCCTGGGTAGCATGGGATGAAACCTATGTGGAGGGAGCAGGGAAGAACGTGTTCGATCGCGGGATTGTTAAAGGAGAAATCAGGGTGAAGAGTACGGCTCCAGCGCTCAGCGTTCACCACTGTGTCCGAGGAACGGACTTCCCCGGCTCCGCCTGACGAGAAAGAGGAACATCAAAATTGCAGACATAGATCTCACTTTTATAACTAACTCTACCCAAATAAGCCAATGCTCTCGTGCTCTCCAGGTTATAAAGTACTTTGCTTAATGTTGCACCCCTTCCCTGATTCCCTACGTTACACGCTTTCTCACGTGAAGGAATTTTGGGACAAATCCCATAATTTTGGACATCTCCTGTGGTCACAGTTTAAATCACTCCGTCAGGGAGGGAGTCAGCAACACTACGAGCCTGCAAACAGGGATGTGGATTTAACTGCAAGGGAAGGAGAAGACTCACTTGGGCTTAAGATCTACGGTGCCTGGGGAGTGACAGAGGAGTGAGTGTCCAGAGAGGGACCATTTGAAAGTATCGTGATAAACTAACCCAGGGGTTCTCACAGTGGTTTTATTGGCTGAATGGACTCTCTCCGTTATTCCATTCAAGAATCTAAATGACAAGTCTTGCAAGAGGGCAAAAAAAGGCTCCATGTTGATATCCATAACGTTGGCAAAAAATATTTGGAATTAGAGAGAGTCTTCCTCGCTAGCACAGCACCTGCCGGTCCTCCAAAGGCAGGAGGAAGCAGTGGGAGGATAGTTGTGGGATTTACCCCCGGGGCCAGCAGAGACGGCTCGGCTCTCAGGGATGCGTGTGCTCAGCTCCTTGGAACCCCACGGGGTTTGTCGGCAACCCACTGCAGGTACCCGTAAGAGCTTCTCACAACATAAGCCCAGCGGTAATAAACTGCACAAAGGGTAAATTGTTGCCCAGAGGAAGAAGCTCTCTGTAGACATTTCCCCCGTTAGATATCCAGAGTTAGCACCTCAGCCTTCTTGCCAAAACTTGAGGGGGCAGCTACGAATCATGGGAGAAAAAATATTTCGTAACTTGACAGTTTTTGAACCTTGCCTTTGATTTCCATGAAAGCTTTCATAGAAGCATGAGGACTTCTGCTTTTTAATGTTTCAGTGGCCAAGCTTTTCAGATAATCTATCCTTAAGAAAAACCAGTACCTGACTTCATGTATACAGTTGGAAGACCTGTCACAAGGGGCAATAACATGCTATAAAGGCTCTATCTGCAGAAGCGGCCAGCTTACAGAAGACCGAGTGTATGCTTTGGGTACTTTATCCTGTGTGTGAGAAGCTGATACGCTTATTTAAGAAAACGTGAGATAACTAAAATGATGTTGCGTTATTCAATGGTAGAGTAAAACCAAATCATACCACATTTATGATTTTTTTCCACCAAAAGGTGCACTAGCACTTGCCCCAGGGGTTTGTCATCCAATATATTAGCTAGACTCAAAACATCCCAAACAAGTATTATCTGAAATCACAGGCATGAAAAGATACTAAGTGACTCCATGAAAGTTTGACTTGGGTCCTTTGAGAGACAAATAATTCCATATGGACAATCTGCGCTTTCCGTTCAAAGCTAAGAAATAACAATGACACTAAATAACGTCTAAGGCGCTGAAGCCGTTCAGATTAAACCTTTCACACACGCTCCCCGGGCAAACAGTGCAATGCTGAACGCACATTAACGTTTGCATGGCATTTGTGTGCAGAACGTGATTTCATGTGCTGTTTTCTAGTAGACCTTTTGGCTAGCAATGCAATGTCTTATTTTCGTTCCTTTTCCGGCCATGGTGCTTCCTCTTCCATTTCCCTCCCCTTGCATTGATTCTTTTCCATGGCCCATGGCTTATGCTGTTCCACACAGACCGGAGTGGCATTAACGCGTGGAGTCTCCAGGTGGTTTTAATCTGTTTCTGAAAAGGAGGCAGGAATGTGATCTCTCTGTGACATACGTCACCCTGTTCCTTCAAATGGAGTTTTTCAAAAAGCAGCCCAGGCCTCATTTCTGTTACCATTTCTTCGTTCTCTGCATGGTGCTGTCCGAGTTGTGATGAAAACTAAATTAGCGATGCCACACCTGTGAAGGGACTATCAGGCAAGGCATTTAGGAGGGCTTCCAAAGGCAGTCACCGTAACCTGTGCACTTTGGGCAGTGTTTCAGTGCCTTTCCCTAATTTCTGCTGAGAAGAAGGGGTGGAAAACACAGCTGGAGAAATGCCCCGAATGTCTACCTTTGCATGGGGTAATTAAGAGACAGATTTCAGGTCGCATACGTAATGTGGTGTGACCAAACCCTCCTTAACAAGAAACTGAAGTGTTCAGCAAGTATAAGACAGTTTTTCATGTCCAAGAGTTTTTTCCATAATGTGATTTCTGTATGATCCCTCTCTATGCACTAAATTAGACAGGCAGCAATTACTGCAGAAGACGACGAGGTTATGCAGCTATGCTTTATTTCAGATATTATACCTAGCTGTGTATACAAAATAATTCAAGCCAGATAGACCGGCTGCCAGAAATGTCAAACTAACTTAGAGGGCAAGACGCTGAATGAACAACAGGCTCAGAGATTTGCCAAAACGCATTTTTACAGCACCACATCATATCGGCCCATGCTAGGTCAGCGACCAGATTATTTTGCTCATCCAGGACAACAGCAGTGCGTGCACAAAAATGTCATGTACTTGGGGAAAATACGAGAACAAAGGAAACATCAAAGCAGAGGATAAGAAAACAGTTATGAAAAATCTGTTACTGGAGCTCATACTATGTGAGTTGTTGAGGATGTCAAGACTTCCGCGGTGAGATTTGGAGGAATACACTAAAACAAAGAGCTCTGTGGTTGTCTGTCTTTTCAAAAATAGCAGGCAGGATAGGAGAAATGAGTTTTTTGGAAATATGAGAAATAGCAACTGAAGTTAGTAGTACCAAGAGAATAGAGAAGGAATTTAATGCCACAGCAGTGGATGAGAAGAAAAAGGCTTGGGTTAGTAGCATGAGGAGGACCATAAAGTGAAGAGGAGATCACTTTGCTTTGTGAAGCGGAAAAGGGAAGTCACTGGAGACATTCAAAAAGGGAATGAGAAACTTGTACGGTGCAATTTCCTGAGGTGTAAGGATGCCTATACAGCACGCGGTTTTGGTGAAGGGTTTGTCAGCGCCCGTGGGAGGGTGTTACAGGACACGAGGGGGAAGAGAGGCGATGTCTGGATTTTAGATTCCTTTGACTGACACTAGAGAGGAAGGGATTTGAGAGTTAGAGAGCTTCCCGTTGCTTTCTTGTGACGTGAAGCTGGTGGAAACACCTACTATGACTGAAAGAAAGGTTTTGGAGTAAAGAAAATTTAGTGGAAAATGCCCAGTGGAGAGGAGTAGGAAATAGCTGTCTGGGAAGCTGAGGACAAGGGGATTTAGGAATCCAGCCTTGGAGATCTGGTCTGAGAGACTTGCTAGCTCTCCAACGTGCCGTTCCTTCATCGAAACCCTACTGTCGTGCTCAACATTACCACAGCCTGTATCTATGGCATCACAAAGGTACGTTTTTTAATCCGTTGTCCTGCATATAGTTCAGATAGCTGGGGAGCAATAAGCTGCCAGTGTTTCATCTTAGATACTTAATACCTTTAAAGAAACAAAACAAAGCTAGCAAACCACCCCAAGCAATTAAGGGAACACAGTGCTCGATGAAGATATGAGTATTATTACTTAAATCACTTTTTTAAATGTCACCAGATAACTTGGGGAATGTGGGGTTATTTCCATGGCCGGGAGCCAATAACACATTTAAAAAAACCAATAGTCCACTGGCAGACGAGCAGATGAGCGTGACTGTGCCCAGCCAGGGCAGCAGGGCCTCGTTGGGAAGTTCTACAAGGTGCTCAGCTCCTGGAGGCTCGAGCCAGGCTCTAAATGAATAAGGAAGGGTTCAGCCTTAAAGCACGCCCTGCCCTTTCTCTATCTGATATAATTACAGGAGAACCTTTAAAACCCCGTATTTGGCACCGGCTTTAAACACCGCAGCAGTACGGCAGCTGGCAGTAAATGCAAAACAAAAATATGTGAACCCCTCCCATGCCTCTTGCAGCTTTGGCACCGCGCTGTGTGAAGGACTCTCTGCCCGATGCGTTTGATTATCAACGCGTTGAGCAATGCAAATATCTCTACATTTGGAAAGAAATTGTTGCGGGCTTGCACCCAACCTGGAAAAGGCTCCTTAAAGCTAGTGCGATCAATTAAAATCAGACCCAGTAAAGTAACTTGTGTTTCTTAACTGTGTAATTCTAGCACAGCTGAATTACTGTCTACTTCCTACATAGATAAAACGCATGCTTTTTGATATTTGTTGAAGTGCTGGAGTCTTATTAATTATCTTATTTGATAAATACTACTATTGTGCTTTCTTGGACTAATATCATAAGTACTACGATTGTGCTTTCTTTGATTAATTCACAGTTGAAGAGAGGAGGAATATGGTTTTGATTAGGTTTCAACTTCTAAAAAGCAAAGAACCTACAAAAAAAGAGAGAAATCACAAAAAAAAAATTCATTCCAACTTCAAAAAATAATGAATTAGCAGGAAGCCATGAATCCAATGAATCCTCCTCCTTCTGCTCTCTGAATTTCTGTCGGGTCTGGTTGTGAGAGTTGTCTTTCAAGCTAATGTTTTGGCTCCCTCCTTATTTTTTTCTCTACACGCAATCACTGTCTTGGTACATCACAGGGTGATTGTTATTTGTATGTTTTAGGGAAGTCAGAGATCTTCCACGACGGCTTTGAGTGTAAAAACCCGGGTAATCAAAGTGCTACAAAACCCAAGGGCTACAGAATACTTGTAATGTACCACAACAGAAGAATGATGCGGTAACATTCGGAAATAACATGGAAAAGTGAATTAAATTTCAAAGAAAATGTATGAAACAGGAAACAAAAGAACTGGTGAGTGATGCACTTACTAGAAATGACATTTATCACTTAAGATGAAATTAAGAAATTAGTTGAAAATCTCAAATGTCAACGCCATGGCACATTTTCTTATAGGAAGCTCATACTTTTAAATTATTTGTTATGCTTAGTTTTATGAAATACATGAAATGGAATCAGAAACTGAGTAACAACAACAACAGAATTATATAAAACTACCAGAATCAAGTTCTTAATTTCTTAAGGAAATGTAACTGCTGATATTAGTTGTTGAAAATACAAAAACAGCCCATAAATCCTTCTTTCAGGCACGGTCAATGTAACCTTGAATGTAGATATTAAAAATAACAGCGGTTATTTGAAAAAAACCTATAAAAATGTGTAATAAGTCAGCTCTAAATCAAAGGGCAGACCGTAGCTAATACATAAAATTTAAGCCAGTAGCCTGTTTGTGAAGTATTTTAACTATTAGAAGTTTACAGTCAATTACTGGATATTATTTCCGATCATTTAGAATGTTTACAACTATAAAATAAACTGTAGTAGCTAGTCAATTGAGAATAATGTATTATGGGCTTTCTAGCCGAGACCCTCAGATGAATCTTGACTTATAAAGGAACATTCAGGGTTTTAAGGAGCTCATCTATGCAGCTTGGTGAAAGGAGCATGTTATGCCGGTATAAACACCTTTATTTTTTATGAATGCAGCCACGCTCTCCCTTCTGTCCAAATAAAAAGCTCTAACTGAAATACTTAGTACAAATCTATGTGGAGCTCGGGCATCCCCTGCACATGCTGAATTCATTTGCTGAGACCTACGAATTAGTTGCTGTTTGTCTCATAGTGGCTACTTTATATGACCAACAGGAAGAAACTGAAGTCCTCAATGTAATTATTGAACAAAGTTCAAACTGGCCATTGCGTTCGTGGATATCTGGGAATCTATCTAATAAGTATATTCCTCTATAGATATAAATAACTGGATATCCCTCTGCCATTTTTTATTTCTGCTATTCAAACATGCAGAAATAAACCTCCATTTTCAGAATTCAAGACATCTGAAAGCCTTTCTTGCTACTGGGAAAATATATCTTTGACTATGTTATGAAACTCAGAACCCTCTGACGTAGTTTTGCTGGGATGATGACCTCGTAATGTATTGCAAAGGTTTTCATGTGAAGCTGCATAAATAAGCCTTCCAAGACATTTTAGAAATCATGTAAAAACAGAATCCACAGCCACATCAAATATGGTAACATACGTAGGTATTCAATAAGGTCATCAGTATGTCATTTTAAATAGAAATCCTAATAAAGAATTATTGTGTAGTAAATCAGGATCTGGAATTTTAGAATGTCACACGCAAAGGGAGCTGCATAACACAGCATTGTGACTGTAGTCTGAAGTAAATCGGACAATTTATTCGAGATCTAAGAACAGATTCAAATCAACATAAAGTTCCATTGCAGTTGACTGTGAAGCTTTTTTTCCCAATAACTTTAATAATTGTGGATAAAAAGTCCTCCTGGGCTACATTGCGCAGAGCATCACCCGTGGGCTGAGGGGCTGGTCCTTCCCCTCCGCTCAGCCCCAGGAGATGCATCTGGTGGGACAGGTCCAGTTCTGCATCTGGTGGGAGAGGTGGGAGAGGTTCCCCAGTGCCAGGGAGACACGGATGTGCTGGATCGGGTTCAGCAAAGAGCCACCAAGACGATGAAGGGACTGGAGCCTCTAACATATGAGGAGAGGCTGCAAGAGCTGGGACCACTCAGCCTGGAGAGGAGAAGGCTGAGGGGGATCTCATCAATCTGTGTAACTGCCTGATAGAAGGGTGTACAGGTGACACAGCCAAAGCCAGTGGTGCCCAGTGACAGGGCAATTGGCAATGGGCAAAAATTGAAATTCAGGAAATCCCACTTAAACACCAAAACCCCACTTTTTTTTTTTTCCTGTGAGTGTGGTTCAGCACTGGAGCATGTTGCCTAGAGAGCTTGTGAAGTCTCCATCCTCAAATATAGCCAAAATTTATAAACAGATGCAGATTTGACAACCTACTCTTGGTGACCCTGTTTTGGGCAGGGGAGTTGGAACTTGATGATCTCTAGATGTCCCTGCCAACCCAACGTGTCATGATTCTGTGAATAGAATCATAGAATCATAGAATTGTTAGGGTTGGAAGGGACCTTAAAGATCATCTAGTGCCAACCCCCCTGCCATGGGCAGGGACATCTCCCACTAGATCAGGTTGCTCAGAGCCCCATCCAGCCCAGTCTTAAAAACTTCCAGGGATGGGGCTTCCACCACCTCTCTGGGCAACCTGGGCCAGTGTCTCACCACCCTCATGGTGAAGAACTTCTTCCTAACGTCCAGTCTGAATTGTCCCATCTCTACTTTTAATCCATTCCCTCTAGTCCTACCATTTACCTGACATCCTAAAAAGTCCCTCCCCAGCTTTCTTGTAGGCCCCCTTAAGATACTGGTAGGCCACCATAAGGTCTCCTTGGAGCCTTCTTTTCTCCAGACTGAACAACCCCAACTCTCTCAGTCTGTCAATATTATAAGGCCAGTTTCCACAGCACTTGTAATGTTATCAAGCCAAATCACCACCTGGTAGATTAAAATACATGTAAATACTTTTTGATTTTTGTTTCATGATTAATATGAATATAGGTATGGTTAGACTGTACGTGCTTCCAGTATACAAAAGAGTTAAGGCCATATATATGCTATAAACAAGCACAACTGATTTCTCCTTACATTATGCATTCATATCTGCAGAGCAACCTGGGATCACGCTGCAGAAAGAAAGAAGGAAAGCAGATGACTTTGCCACCTTCTTCGGAAAGTGGCTGTTACAGAAGTGATACAACTGTGCGAGGAACCTTTGAGCGTTCATCACCGCAACTGAAGGTGTTCAGCAAGGCAACGCACTTACCCCCAGTTGATTATGACGGTGAAGACACCCTGCCACAGCTCCATTGAGGTGTCCTCACCTTGCTTTGCCATGCCCATATTGTCCAGAGATGTCCCTGGCACAGACTGTGCCTCCGTGGGAGCTGGGCCAGACACTTTCTGACCAAAAAAATAGCTGAGAGAGCGTTTTTGATGTTTGCATATATTCCAATTAGTAGTTATAGTACAGAATTTTTTAAAAAAATAATTATTGGATTAATTCCACCTTGAGGTAAAGCAGACAGCAGCTGGCTGCAAAAATAGTTTAGCCTTATCTCATATATGCACATTCATGAAAGGAATGGTATGAAAAGATTAAGGTCATGTTTGGCTATGAACTAGGGACAATAAAAAAGATTTCCAGAAAATATTTGGTTTTGTTCATGCACTGAAATTGCTGCAGTGCACATACTCTTTTCTTCAAATTTAGTGTTTTTAAAAAAATATTTTTAACTTTCACAATTGTAACTCTTCATGAAAGAGAACAAAACCCACTTGCTTAGAAATCATGGTGTGGGTAACTATAAACAGAGTCGGTAGCACAATCTGAGAAGTTGCCTCACCTTTCTCGTTTCAATGAGTTCACTTAAAAGTCTTCATAATTCTACCAAGGCCAAAATTAAGAAATTTTCATGTCAGATGTTTTCTTCAAATTGGAAAACTTCAGGTTAAGCAAGTTAAGTAAGAAATGAGGCTAGTAAGATTTGTTTGGTTCAGCCTGGGGAAGGGGAAGGGGAAGGGGAAGGGGAAGGGGAAGGGCAAGGCAAGGCAAGGCAAGGCAAGGGAAGGCAAGGGGAGCCTTGGAAGTTTCATAGTCCACATCATTCCATTGTTTTGGAACAATTAATGCATCATTACATTTTCTGCAAAGTAGAGGCTCCGCTTTCCTGCTCCTTCCTCCCTCTGAGCCCCAATCTGAGCTTTGTCCTCCCACACTTAAGCAGCTGTACGAAAAGGCTCTACAGTGACCATAAATAACACCTTACAAAGGATATTTTCTCTGTGTTTTTCCCTGTGTTTTATGACAGCTAACTCAAATTTTTTTTCTTATTTATTAGATCTGGCAAAAATGTTTAATTTTCTAATACACCATTGATAATTATTTTTTACTTGCCAGTTCTGCTTTGTTTTGGTTATTATTTCACTGCAGCATTGAGAAATCTGGGTGAGTCTGAACAAATAAATCAGGAAGCTCTCTTTTGGAGATAAAATGCATGATGCAATACTATTCCATTTCCTGAACCTTTCCTTTAATTTAGCATTTTGATGATGATGATTAGTGCTAAAACTGCATATGTAGGAGCGTGTTAGAAGGTTGAGGATTAAAATAAAAAAAAAGAAAAAAATAAAGACATAGATAAGGTGAAGATGGAACTAATCATAGAATCATAGAATTGTCTCGGTTAGAAGGGACCTTTCAGATCATCAAGTCCAACCATCAACCCAACACTGACAAAAACCATCACTAAATCATATCTCTAAGCACCGCGTCTGCCCGGCTTTTAAATACCTCCAGGGATGGTGCCTCAGCCACTTCCCTGGGCAGCCTCTTCCAAAGCTTAATAACCCTTTCAGTGTAAACGTTTTTCCTAATATCCAATCTAAACCTCCTCTGGTGCAACTTGAGGCCATTTCCTCTTGTCCTAATGTACATAAAGATGTTTAAATTAGTTTAACACAGGGATGGATATTCCATTTAAACCCAACAACCTTTGTTTTGATGGTGGGATTAAGTAAGGACTATATCAACACTGAGACTGCGAAGCAGTGGTTGCCTTGGAGAAGATGAACATAGTGGTGAGGACATTGCTAGTCATGTTTTACGGATTAAATACGTTATCTGCTATATGCAAACTGTTAATGCAGCACTGGACAAGGCAATTAAAAAGAATTCCTAATTCTTGTGACCTTTTGTAGATGTAAACGTAGCGAGGTCCTGCCTGTCCCCCTCAGCTGTGTGCCCTTCCTGTGCTTTGGCCTTGTCACGCAGAGCATCGTCTGCAAACGGACTTCAGGGGTTTTCAAACATGTGCTTGGCGGCTGCTCCCTGGAATGTTTTTGTTCTTACCAGGAAAAAGCTCCCACTGACAGTGTTAATGTGTAAACTGTGTGTTAATCTTTGTCTAGTACGTGCATAAACGCACTTGTGTAAAATCTTCCAGTCTCCGTACTGATCCTGTATGCTGGGATGTCAGCAGTGGGCACAGATACTGATTTGGGCTTTGAATATGGTACCACGCAATGTCTCTCTCCTGGATTTTGTTGTTCTGCGACTCCTACTTTTCAAAATAGTTCCATGGCAAAATATTTGCCTAATCTGTGGTTCTGTTCTTTTTCCTCTCAGGGAGAGGGGAAGGTTCCAATCCACATCTCTGTCTTTTGAGGGGTGTCGTTTACCCACCTCAATTTAAGCCACTTTAGGGCTGAAGTGCCTCCAACATTCCCATGACACGGGGCAATGGTGGCATTTCATTAGGCCAGACACAAAGCGAAATACAAAGGCAGCAAATACCTTCCTCTTATTGGGTCCTACTCGTTGCCTTTGAACATAGTTAGAAAAGCTGAGCAATCTTGTGTCAAGGCAGGCAGACTGTTTGTTGGGGTACCTCATTTCCCTCCTGTATTTTATAATGCGCCTGTTGATGGAGTTAATAGCTCTGTATAAATGAAGCGTATGCATAACTACTGGGATACAGACATCTTTTTGTGGATCTAGACCTTCATCCTTGCGTGACTGAATTTCATTTCTTGGAATGGTGATTGCCAGAACCTTAGCATTACACTATTAAATCATTTTTTCTAATTTTGTGAAATGCTTTATCAGGTGAGAGAGAAATATTGCTTCTGTTTGAATTATTGCATGCCCTGTAACACTACCGAATACCAGCATAATGTCTGAGATGGGAAGGGTCACTTCTTAGTTTTCTAAAAAGACAAGTGAAAAAAAATCCTGGAAACCGAGAACTTAAATATCCAAAATAAGAATATGAGAATGAACACAGGGAAATCCTCTACCACAAATCTGTGAACCACGTAAGACCAGAATGAGTCCTGGTGAGAACCTGAGTATTTTTGTAAATGTGAAGTTAATTAAACTGGATCATTCCCCCTTTCTTACTCCCGGTACAAGTCCCTATTCTCCCTAAGTAGGGATGTTCAGTGTCTCACTATAGGAAAGACTAAATGTCTTATGGAGCCACATTTATTTTGACAAGTTTCAAACAAAAAAATCATTGGAACAACCATGTTCTTGTTTTATTAGTAAGGATAATGTTTCTTTTGGCCAAATGAACGTGTTAGATTCTGAATTTATTTTGTTATTGTTTATTTGGGCTTTTATATTCTATTAGTTGTGTTATGCCACAGTGTAGTTTCTGTTATCTGTAATACTTCTTTATATGTTTCAATTTCCTTGCAGGTTTTTTCCCCAGAATTTCCAATTTCTTATTCCACGAATAATTGTGAAATTTGCTGACTAGGAATTCCTTTCCTTTATAATGATAAAAGTAGTTGTGAAAGGTGACAATTTGAAATAAAATTCAACTTCGAATACTCAGCCAGGCTTATTAGACAAATGCGTTTGCATGGATTGTCTGCCTGGAGAACAAATAAAGATCATATTATCACACTGCATTCCCATGAGCAAAACCTTCCATTCATAGAATCAATCATAGAATCTTCATGGTTGGAAAGGACCTTTGAGATCATCGAGTCCAACCATACACACACGAAAAACCCCTACAATCTCTGTCACTAGAGCATGCCCTGAAGTGCCAAATCTACACATTTCTTAAATACCTCCAGGGATGGTGACTCAACCACCTCCCTGGGCAGGCTGTTCCAGTGCCTGACCACTCTTTCAGGAAAGTAAAAATTCAATCCCCCCATAACTTTTAATGTCTTCCAATTATTGCCTTTTCTTTTGCTTTAAATCTTGAAGCTCCCACAAGATCATGAGGTGTGTGCTGTACAAACGTTTATTAGATATATCAGGATATAAAAACATCATCCTCCCAGTTTTGGAGGTAAATTTTATGTTGGCTTGTGTATCGCAGCCGAGATGCAAAGAACTACGTAATCCATTTCTAAGCAGCTGAGACAGCAAAATCTATAAGGTAATTTAGAGTATTGCAGCAGCAGTCTTCAACAGAGTTTAATTAAAGTGTTCTGGTGATCTGAAGATACTCATAATCCAGCACTGAAATTAAAGAAGTCCACATCGACAGAGCTTTTTCTCAGGCTCACGATGCCAGTTGGCGTTGTTACGCAGAAAGATGTATCACATGTATAAATCTACAGTTAATGACCAAAATACAGGATGGTTATTCAACCACCTCCAAGTAAGCGATGCAATGCCAAGATACGAGGCACCCAGTCCCAGCTGGTTGATTCTGATCACTTGAGTGAGGCTTTCCATACAGAAGGTTTCTGTGGAGTTCATGGAGAGAATGAGGTGGGTGATCTAAAGGGGAAACTTTTCGGCTGAGCTGCTTAGAGCTTATGAGTAAGAACGTCAAACGTCGCATGGGTCTGAGCCCTGTGCGCTGGGTGTCCATTCACTGGGCTCCAGCACCCCTTCTCAGCACCAGTGTCTAATCAGAAAGGAATATTTGGCGATTTAAAAGGCAGATGTTAATGGGGACGGAATCACTACAACACACACCATACTGTGGGACTCATTGCCCTAGGATGTCATGATGTAATTTTAGGTGGGTTCAAAAAATGATCAACAAAATTCAGGTTAATTAGACACCAAATTACCATCACTGAAGCAAAATGCGGAAGAATTGCAATATATATATGTCTGTGTTCTGTTTTGTTTGGTTACTGTGAAAGATAGGATTTTAGAATATGCGGACCTTTGTTCAGAACGAGTACAGTCATGTTTTTGGTATTATGGCAGTACTATAATGTTTACTAAGTTACCTAAATCTATTCCATGCATTCTTCAGAACATTTTTCAAGAGAAAACACATTTTTTTTGGAAGAAAGTTTGAATTTTTTAACCTCATTTAGGTATATTACATTCTGTCTTTCTCTATCAATATGCATTCAATAATCAAAATCTATTCCTGTGTGTGTACATATATACATATCCTGCATACCTTTCTATACCTAGGAAATAGTCCGGTTCTCTGTGTCACTTACTTCTATTTGAAAGATAAATTAGCCCATTACAAACTCCCCAAACTGGTACAACCTGGCAAAAGGGCAACAATATTTACGGAATGAGTTTATGTTTTTCTTCCTGGCTTAGGTGACATTAGGTGGGGCTGATAGAGTTCAGTGCCAAGAAAAGCATATATATGTATCTCAGAGTGCCTTTTAATGAACTTATCTGATTCTGTAACTTAAAAAAAAATATTCTTGCTTAAATGAGAAGAAAGAAATTCTGTTATGGGATAGTTTTAACAGTTTTACAGTAAGAGTTTTTGTTCTTTCTGCTCCTGGTTTAGTGAGATTAAGGTCAAGTCCAGTTTCTGTGTATTTCTAAATTAATTGCAGACAAGCCGGAGGCACTTAGTAGCTCTTACGCTTCTAAGGACTGAGGATCTGGTGTGATCATGATCCCACGCAGTAAAGACAATTCCACCACAGAGTTTATAATATGGTTTAAAACAACAGCCAGCCAATATTTTATAGAGGCTGAAGAGAAGAGCACTTTCATAAATGTCTTATTTTCACAAGTTATAGAATTATGAGGCCATAAAAATATGCTGAAAATATTCTCTGCCTCTGTTAATGCCTATTGACCTACTTGAATTGTGTAAAAGAATGAGGGTTCTTCACAAAGAAGGAGGAGAATAGCACAGTGCTTCTTATTATCATTGGATGGTCTATTCCTGAATATAGTTATTTATTTACTTTGGATTTTTTTACAAGTAAATCTGGTTATTCCTTTTTATTAAATTCATGTCTGTCTCTCGTACGATAGAAATATGTTCTCTTGAAATCAGTTATGTAGGGACTTCCCAGGTATAAGGCACAAACGTGGTCTCTGTAGATGTTGCATCAGAGGTGGGTATTATGTGCAAAGTGCTCTGCTGGGCTGGAGCCTGCAGGTTCCTTTTGGGGAATTTTTCTGAGGTCACTTTTTTGCAGCGCTGGGCCTGCGGATGGAGCATTTGTTTGCTCAAAGTTTTCGGAGTACCTTCTGCACATGAAAAGTGAGGGTGGATCTTGGCACAGGTATCGGTTCTTTTTCCATATCTGTTTTGCCTTTTTTTAGTTTCTGGGCTCTAGCTCCAAGTTTTTAACCACATCTGGCATCTGGAGCAGAGAGTTCAAGGCAGGATGTCTCAAAAGCCAGCAAAGATGTCCAAAAATTTAGAGTGTAACTATGTGCAAATTCAAAATCATACACTAGGAATCTAGGAATCAAGACAAATCAAATATTGCATGACTAAATGTAATCCAATGAAGCTAAAACACACGGATTATTTCATGCTGATTCACTTTGGTATATGACTAATCAGGCAGAGCTAACACGGTAGCAAACTTGAAAGGGAGACAGAGACGGAGAAAGCCACAAAGTTGGAGAAAATATCAGCAATTGGGAAAATGCTTTGCTTAACACTTTTAATTTATTGCACAAAATCCTTGCATAGCTTGCTTCTATTGCTCTGAGAACAAATAATCAGCCTAAACAATCAGAGATGTGTCTATACTAGTCTTTGCCCTACACCTTCCAACCACTACTATTAGTGAGGAAGGAGTCCTCATGGTAGCTGATACAGGCCAGCAACTCCTGGCCTTCCTGACCGCAGGCGGCGTGGGGGTCAAAGTTAGTAGTACCCTGTCCATAGTAGACCTCTACGGCTTCATGTAGGACTAGAATTATTCTAATTTAAATCAAGGCTCAGGGAGTTTCAGGCCAAGGTCCATAACAATATTGTAGCGCCAAAAGTGGCTCTGTAGATGGCTCAAGCATCTAAATCCAAGGCTGTGATTCCTGAAAACCCTGCTGAACACTCTTAGGGACTAAAGTTTTGGCAGTAAAACTCTAATGCAGGAGATTCCTCTCTCCCTTTCAGTGGCTGACATCTTGTTTGGATTAAGATGGGTCATTGTTTGAAACGTAAACCTAATTGGTAGCTAGAAAATCAGCATTTCTCTGCCCAAGTATTTACCCGTCCTGCTTCACATCAACTTCAGATAAAATATAGTTGTTTTGGCCACTTTCTTTATATTTACAGGGTAGATGGGAGAGATGAGCTGTCCTCTGGTTTGTCCTCTGAACCTGAATGATTAGAACGTTCCCACAGAATACGAGGCCAAGGGGTTCAAGACTTTCCACAAAACGAATGAACTGAAGTCCACGTCTCCCTAGAAAGCGTCCCAACCACCGGGCTGTGGGGCTGTATGGTGATTCTGGTTCGGTGTGGGGGACTGCCCCTCTTTTCAAACTAGGTCACTGTAAGCAGTGACTCATGAAGTATGTGTGTGTATTTTAAACTCAATGGTCATTTTATGTAGCTGCAGAAATGGCCAGGCTTACGTGAGGTATTTTTGGTGTTTATTTGTTTTTAAGCTTTTAAGTTAAATTATATACCAACACGATTCATTTAAACTCTGAACTAAATTGTTCCTTGCCAAGGCTGCTTTCTCACCCTGTGGGGAATAAAACAAATCCTGACATTATCAACTCCAATTAGAAAATCCTTCTTGTCATAACTGGGGATTAATTATTGCATATAGACCTTGCTAATATAGTCTTCAGGAAGAGCGCAGGGTGAAACAGGAGGGATACATGCAGAAGTAGAAAGATCTGAGTCTATTGAATTCTTATTTGGGCTTGTTGTTCATTTAACCTACAGGTTGTATCAGCAGTAGCTGTCAGTTATCATGACAATAACTAGTTGTGACTAGTGTTTAAAAAGGGGGGTTTTTAGGGGAAAAAAACCTGTAAATAAATACAGCTGAGTATCAGCCTACTTTGAGACAACCGTTCTCTGCTTGTTTTTCTGGAATCAGATAGCATTTTTTGGTCACGGAGTCCAACTGAATTTTCAATGCTGTAATTATGAAAGGCACACGGAGTCACAATTAATGTAGAATAAGAAAACCAGAACTAGAGAGAAAGAGCCAGAAAATGAGAAAAGGAAATAGACACACAGTATGTGGTAACCACAATTTAGTAAATCATAAAGGTGAAATACAGATGGAGTATCCTGTGATAGAGAAGTTGCAACTAAACCTTTGTTTCTTCCAAATTTCCAAAGAAAAACAGACTCGTCTTATTCCCAGATGTTTAAGAAATTAGACTAACCAAATATGTCAGAAAATGTCAGCTTCATATTCAAATTGTAAGAACTTTGTTTGTGTGTTTAGAGAGTGTCTTTAGTACAGTCACTGGTAAATAAACAATAGTCAACAAAAATGCAGATTTACCCCTTATGACTATTTTTTTCCTTTAGTTCAGAGACAGCAGGAAGCATGGCGTGGGTTTTGTATAGGCACACGATTAAAGAAGGCCAATATCCTGACTTTTGAAGAGTGGCTATTCTGGTATGATCTTCTGTTCCCTAAGAATTCTTGACAAAAAGCATCACAATAGTTATTGCTCAAAGGTCAAGTGCTGAACTCAGTCTTTGACCCACACTCTACTCTGTAATATACCCTCAGGGTGGATTGACCCTGGCAGGACATCAGGAGCCCACCAAAGCCAGTCTGTCACTCCCCTCCTCAGCAGGATGGGGGAGAGAAATTATATCGTAAGGCTTGTGGGCTGAGATAAGGACAGGGAGATCATTCACCCATTATTGTCATGGGCAAACCAGACTCGACTTGGGGAAAATGAATGTAACTTATTATGAATCAAATGAGGCTAGGATAATGAGGAATAAAACCAAATCTTAAAACACCTTCCCCCCACCCCTCCCTTCTTCCTGGGCTCAGTTGCACTCCCCATTTCTCTATCTCCTCCCGCCGAGCAGCACAGTGGGACACGGAATGGGGGTTGTGGTCAGTCCATCACAGGCTGTTTCTGCTACTCCTCCCTCCTCAGGGGTGGACTCCTCACACTCTTCCCCTACTTCAGTGTGGGCTCCCTCCTATGGGAAACAGTTGTCTGTGAGCTTCTCCAACATGGGTCCTTCCCGTGGGGTGCAGTCCTTCAGGAGCAGACGTCTCCAGCATGGGTCCTCCATGGGGTCACAAATCCTGCCAGCAAATCTGCTCCAGTGTGGGCTCCTCTCTCCATGGGTCCACAGCTCCTGCCAGGAACCTGCTCCAGCGAGGGGTCTGCAAGGGGTCACAACCTCCTTTGGACATCCACCTGCTCCAGCAGGTCCTCCATGGGCTGCAGGTGGATATCTGCTCCACCATGGATCGCAGGTGGATCTCTGCTCTGCTGTGGACATCCATAGGCTGCAGGGGACAGCCTGCCTCATCATGGTCTTCACCACGGACTGCAGGGGAATCTCTGCTCTGGCTCTTGGAGCACCTCCTCCCCCTCCTTCTTCATTGACCTTGGTGTCTGCAGGGTTGTTGCTCTCACATATTCTTGCTCCTCTCTCTGGCTGCGATTGCAGTCGCTCAGCAACTTTTTCTTCCCTTCTTAACTATGTTACCCCAGGGGCTGATGGGCTTGACCTTGGCCAGCGGTGGGTCCATCTAGGAGCTGGCTGGCATTGGCTCTGTTGGACACAGGGGAAGCTTCTAGCAGCTTCTCAAAGAAGCTACCCCTGTAGCCCCTCTGCTACCAAAACCTTGCCATGCAAACCCAATACAACAGTTTAGTTCACTAATGAGGCACTAATGAGAAGGAATCCACTGCTTAAACATAAGCATCCACATCATTTTAGATGCTTTAAGGAATCTTAGATGCTCATTGACAGGTGTGACATCGGCCATTCAAGAAATCCAGATTTTCACGTGCGGCAGCGAAAACATAACCGTGAATGTTACCCTGAGACACAAGTCTGCCCTAACGCAACAAGTGGAGATTTCCTGTAGGTAGATGAGTTCCTCTGTGGCATAAAGACTGTCATATCCTGTTGATAGTCTTAACAATGCTGAGGTCCAAGAATTATGATGAGGTGGCAGAGCATATATGTGCACGTGTAGGTGTGTCATACATACACATAGGTGGAGATAAGGAGTTAATGAGTTCATGGTAACATGAAGCGTTTGAGATCACATGAATGATTAATTCTCAATCCATTGTGAAGTAGTTTTAGATTAAGCCTAGTGCTCTCTCACCTCAGAGCAACTCATGCTAAAGGCATCCTAGCCATGGAATAATATAAGGCGAGAAACCAAAAATAATTTAAATATTTTGTCTGTCATACCAGGGTGTTTACAGCTACAGAGTATGAAATGAATTATTACCTCAGGATGACTCCAAGGAAGATATTGTATTTGTATTTGGAAGATGGAAGATTTTAAAAAAATGTTGCCCCTGGCACATGAGAGTCTGTTATTCATTTCAGTTTACTTAATGGATTCATTACTGGCATGTAATTTAGCAGTGGAGACTGTATGCCAATATATAGACTGTATGCCAACTGTGGCTATACAGATACTTTACTGCACAAGTATAATCAAGTGACTGTTCACTCATGTGTCTTTAACAGGGTTTTAGCTCCCCGGTTTGTTCCTAAATCCTAACACCGTTGTATCACCCCTGAAGAGAGGTTAGATTCTTCAGGCGGTCAGAGAATACTCTGAAGATCACACCTCTGAGATTTTATGAATCTATTCTGCACTTTGCAAGAAGTTTTCACTAAAGTTGGTCCAAATTTATCATGAATGGCATTTTTCCACAGAAAACACTGGTAAGCTGAAACCATGTAATTTGTATTGGCTTCAGAAAAATTTCCGGTATCATGCTCGAGCCAATTGCAAAAGCTGTTGCCTATTTGGTACCATTATGGTTTTACTGTTTCATTTTGGTTTGATTTCAGGAAGTTCTGCTTCTGTTACGTGTTGCTGCCCGTGTCTGTTGACTGAGGGAGTTCACACTGATGACACACGAGATTCTCTGCAGCAAACTGCGATAACACTTGAAGCCTGTCCCTTACTGTGGTTTTCAGTTTGTCAGTTTGAAACTGCGCCCGTTTACAGTCCTGCAAGGGAAGGGGCTGCTCGGAGGAACAGAAGTACAAGCAGCAGATGAAGACTCTCTAGAAGAGCAGGCTGGTTGCCTACATAAGTATACTTTTTGAATGATGAAAAAGAGGCTTGGGAGCTATTAATTTTCCTAGTCTCAAGGAATAGAGAGAACTCTCTCTGATAGTGCAATATTGCTGCTTGACCTGGCAACCTCGCAGTTCCCAAAGCCACAAGCTGTGTTTCTGGTTCTAGGAACAGCAGTACAGGCTGTTCACAGGCAGCATTCCTCCGAGCAGTACTTCAGAAGGAGAAACAGAAAGAACCCCTCCACTTCTGGAAGTTTGCTAAGTGGAACAGCTAATGGGAAGTTTTGCAACATGAATCCCAAGAATTAATGAATATGAATTAGCCTAAGCCAAACTCTGACCTTGAGGCACAGCCTGTCACTTTGAGAATGCTGATGATGTGGGAGAAGAAGAGCATCTCCTATCAGTCTAGGATCACCTGAGGTAACTTCTCCGAAGTCTCAGCAGTTGCTGGCCATTTCCCAGAGATTATCAATTCATTCTGTAACAGTGGTCTGCTTTCAATTCTGGCAAGAATGTGGTTTATTTTCACAGCACCTAGCCGTAGGAGTTCCCTGCTAGTAGATCAAGTGACATATTTCTTGGTAGAGACCATCTCCACTTGTAATTGTTAAATCCCGTCAGCTTTTGAACCCGACGCTATTGAATGGCACAATGGCCATTTGCCAGCTGTGCAGATGTTTTGGCTGGGATCCCGAAAGGGTGGGAACATTAGGTATGATAAAGCAAATTAAAAACAACCACAGAGCAAATATGCCCCAGAGGGTTTCTTCAGGAGAAAAGAAGGCAATCACTGTGTCTGCTAGCGATCTGAATATAACATTTACTGTTGCTTCTCAGGATTTCATCAGCTCATTCCAGCAGCATGGCTCAACAGACTTCAGCAAGTCTTTTCAGAGGCAGCAAAAATATCATTGTAAACACCCTGGAGCCATGAACTTGAACAAGTAATGCGTGTGGATGCTGGCCACGGTTGTGCTTGGAGAAGAGCAGAGACATTAGATGCTTTGTTGCTGCTGCTGCCTCCAGTGACAGGTTCCCCATAGTCTCTTTTGTAAAAAACAGCATCTGCCAGGCTCTGTAGTCCCATGAGAAGAGCACTGCTGTACAGAGATGATGTTGGCAGAGTACAACTCATCACCTACCATGCCAACAACTGTCTGTAGGATGGTGTGGCCTCTCAGATCAAATACATAAAAACGTACGGTAAGGAGAACAGGCCCTAGAAGAACAGTTATTAAAGTGGTGCATTTGTAACAGAACAACACTGTCCCAAGAGTGTCTATAGAAAAGCCCAATGTCATGAATGGGCAGGCCTAAGAATCTTCTGCTGAGGTTTTCATACATGACAATAAAAATTCATAGGCGGTGTGAGATAATAAAATTTATCATGACAAATGAGAAATTTCCTAAAACGTATGTAGACCTCTTTTCCAGGTGGACGATGTCACTCTAAAACCCAAAGCAAGTCCTATTAATTTCTCTTCTAGCAAACTGGCGTTTCTGAGCGTTCAGCAGCCAAAACACTGACACATGAGTTGCTACTTCCTTCCTTTCATCAGGAAGCAGGAACACAAGGGAAAAAAATTCCCAAAAAACCTGACAGACCTCACCGAAATTCATGTGTGTTCAAGACAATATCCGTATCAGACAATATTAGTCTTTAAATTTCGCTACGAAACCCATATTGAACTTTATTTGGTTGTAGCTTGAGCAACATATGCCTCTGCTTTTTAATCCTGTGGATGGGGTTTTAGGCCCATGAAAAGCGCCTAAAAAGATGTGTTCCTCTAACTCTTTTAACCTTGCTACTCTCTTCCTGGTTTTGACACAATCGTAATCATACACACTGCATCATGTAATTGCATGCAGTCAAGTCAAAGTAAATACATCCACCACCCTCTAATTGTGAAATGAAAATAACAGCCACAATTATAAAAATGTTTCAGGAAATAGAAATCCTAAATAAACCAAATTATCATTAAGAACATCTACAAAATCACTGGTGAACGGTGTAACTGAAAACTCTTCTTCATGCTTACGCTGTTCTTATACAAATCAAAAGAATGATTTGGTCTGAAAAAATTAATTTTGTGACACATTCTTTATGGAATTTAAACTTTCTGTTAATACGAATTCAGTCACTACTTTGACAGGCTGGCATTACTCTGTTGAGAATTCAGATTTCATATGCAATGGACAAGAATTTAAAAATCATATATACCCTATGTTCCTAAAAAAAGTCTGAATTGACTTCAGCTTTACATCTCCAGCCAAATCAACTTGCTTACAGAAGCACATTCTCTAAGCTAGGACAAAGGACAGATAACCTCCAAGACCTTGCAGAACCGTACAGAAAATAACAGGAACTAAACTGTCTAATATTGCAAACACAGTTCTTGCTGCTTGAGAAAATGTTCACAATGAACATTTCAAGCAGTGACCCTCTTTGGGGAAGTTAGGGCTTTCTTTCTTTGGGGGATGTCTGGTGCCAGAAGGTATGTTTTGGGGTGAAGGTATCCCAGCCCACAACCAAAGGGACTGAAAGGTTGCCTATTCAAGAAGCCAAGGTTGCTTATTAAAGAAGCCAGACGCATTGATGTGACAGTTCTGAACAAAAAGGCGTTGAACAAAAAGCCATGGTGAACACAGAAAGTGTGATCGACGTAAACGCAGCATGCTTCTTCAGTGAGGTGAAGAAACTCAAGAAAAGACCCAGGATTTGAGCTGGGACACTGAAGTGTAAACTTCTTCTACTATAAATTGTCAATCCTTACGTGGAAGTCTTTTGCCCTTAAATTTGCATGAATGAAAAAGGAAACACAGTCTTGTTGTTTTTAAATTGTTGTTGGGGAATTTCTAGCTGATCAGCTGCAGTTTTTGAAAGAGCTGAAGGCAATGCCTGAGGTGAAACTCCATACTAGGTAATAGAATAACAACACCATTCCCTACAGAATCAGATCAAAAGGCCAGTATTCCCCAGTGGTAGCAAAGAGCATTTTGATATAAGAAACAAGGCACTGCAGAACGGTTCTTTCACTGTTGTACACATAAGGATCTGAAAAGTAAGGGAAAATTTAGCTCAGGCTCAAGCTTGGAGTTCCCCTTTAATAAGCAGTTATGTGACCCCGTGCCTGGGACAGTACTTCCAAGTGCGAGAGTCATTCCTCGGCCACTGGGCAGACCCTGAAGTTTCTGTCAAAGTGTCAAAATATGCAGCTGCAAGAAGTTGCGGTGACTAAGATATGGGAAAGGAAACAAAAAATAAGTTCTCTGTTTTCGCTGCTGAACCAGAAAATGCAAAGCAAAAAATGTTTTCTATTGAGTCAAAATATGTTTTGTGGTTCGCTGTACTGAAATGAGCTTGATCCTTACTTTCCTCCCCCACTTCTTAGCAACACACTTTGTTCAAAAGGAATGCTTTTCCAGGTTTTATCAGGAAAGCAAAAGAAAGGAAGGACTGTATTCAAAAAAAACACCTGGCTGGGGTATTCAGACATAGACTCCGTGAGTGATGTTCTGCTCTGTCTGAGAGACTTTGAAATCACATCCTGTAGCTCCCGAAAGAGCATCCTGAGTACCAGGGTGCTGGATGGCTGCCTTAACTACGCCTGCTATGGTCCGTCTTACGGACACTGTAGAAAGAAAAGTGTGAGACACAAAAAATAAGAAGGAGAAGAGCGACGCTGGTTATTGGGACATTCACTATAGAAATAAAGCACCTTGATTCCTATTTCCCTGCATTATCTTAATTATTGTTGTTTGCAAGGAGATGTTGAGCTCAACTTCCACTGCTATGGCTGTTCACCTAAAAGGTGGAAGCTGCAAATATTCAGCAAGTTCTGAAGTCATTTTTCACAACTTTTATCTCAAACAGCCTTCTCCACACAGGCTGGTGCTTGCTGTTCATATCTTCAAATTTTAGGAAATAAAAACTGTATTTCTCTTCATCTTTTCCTTATTTCTAAGGTATGAAAGCAAGCAGAATTTTAAAGTTCACTGTATTCTGTATTTTGGTATTTAACAAAAAGCTTACCAAACTTAAAACATTTTTACCAGAAAAAAGCTTCTAGCCACTGTGAATTGATTTGCAATATTTGTCTATATTTCTCTGCACTTGGATGCTCCTACGTCTGGGTTTTTTTCTCTCCTCACTCTCTAAATGTTATTATTGTTGTATGAGCAAGTATTACACTTAATCCTGTTGTGGTTAAATGAGAAGATTTACCAGTTTCATTCCACGCTTTCATCTTTAACTGTTCTTACCCGTGCATGCATGTCTCTTGCTACTGCTTGATCTGTCCAGAAGAAATTTGGTCCAGAATGTTGTGTATATGGAGTTTCATCAAGGGTTATTGATAAGCATGTGATTTGGGGGCTGATAAAAAAAAGATTTTTTTCTAAGTTTGCAAATTCTTAGTTGGAAATAGTTAAGGAGGGGAATTACAAGGCATTATTGTTGATCATGGCATGGCTGTAAATTTTTAATGGGATGGAGCCATGAAAAAAGACAAATGAGCCTTTGAAAAATTCCCCACGAGGAGAATTCCAGGAGGAGAGCCAAGGAACGGGTTGATGGTGCTAGGACTTGGAGTGCAGTCATCTGGGATAGTCAAGACTCCAGTCACAGATGTGCAAAAAAATCAACTGAAACCAGTTCATTTCCAGAGAAGGCTACTAGGGTGAGAGGAGGAACAGAGAACCTGGCTAATGAGAGTAGGTGGAAGGGAGGGACTTGTTTAACTTTGCAAAAGGAAGGCTGAGAGGGGATAAGGTTGCTTCTCCTCAGGGATAAACACCACAAGGGAACAGATCTGTTTAAGTTAAAGAACAATGTTGGCACAAGAACAAATAGATATAGGCTGACCCTGAAAACTCTTGGCCTGGATGTTAAAAGAATATTGCTATTAATAAAGTAGTCACAGCCATCCTGCAAGGATGACCAGCGTATGCCTGCACCTGAAGTAAAGGGATTTGTACCTCTGAGTGAGAATGGCTAGCCCAAAATAAGCAGAAAGCCTAGCCCCCGAGGCGTACTTCTCTAACACCAGCTTTTTTCCCTTTAAATATGATTTACTGAATGAGCCTGATGTTGTATTGCTCTTATTAGCAAGGGTCCAGGTGTAAAGACTCTCTTCCAAGCTCACCTCCCAGCACGTATTCCCAGCACATGTTTCCATTAAGGTCCTATAATTTAACTGGCAGAAGTGGAATTCTTCTGTACCGTAATATATTCCAATTCAAGAAGCAGCTGCTGACTTGATGCAGCATTTACCTGTTGATCCTGTTGATCTGCTACCGATTTACTGTGTCTATCAGGTCATAATAAATGGTTTTAATAGTCTCTTCTAGTCTCAGAGTCTATTAATCTGCGGGTGACCTGACCAGAATTTCACTGGAACCCATGGTTTCATTGGTATTTATAGACATAAGTACATTTTTTTTAAAACAACAAATTATTTTGCCAACGGGGATATTTTTAGGTTTCAGCTATAAAAGCCGCCATCCAGTTTTGTTATGACATTTGCAAAGAGAAAGTAAAGAGGCTTTGAAAATTACATCACTTACAATAGATTATTTACTTTTGGCTGTCACTAACGAAAGATTTAGAGCTCTGCCCAAGTTACATTGCAGGAGAACATTAGGGGTTATGAACTTAAAACCACCTGTTTTTTATGTAGTTCACTAATACGAGATGTAGTGTCATATGCTGTAATGTTTTCCTTGCAGGTAAAGCCTCTGCCCTGCTGACAGCTTTATACCGAGGAAAAATAAATCCAGCCATTGAAGGCTTTTTCTAAGATAACTTCACTTTTGTAGGGAACAGAGATATAGGGGCAAACAGTTGGCATATAAAAAAGCTAAGATAAGGTCTATTGAGAACAGTAGAGTTAGATAAATGAAAATAAAATGCTTTTCTGGAAGAAAATACAGGTTAAAGCTTTTTACTTACCAGCTTTTCCTGAATTAACGTATCACTGAGGTCTTAGTAATTTTTTCATAACTCAGAGTTGAAAAGCACTTTCTAAAATTTAAATTGCGTCCTCTCCCTAGATGATTTAAAATCCAGTGAATCAATCCAGCAAACATTAGGTTGGGCATAAACCAATCGTTAAAGAAGCAAAATAAATTTAGATTCTTACAAGGATCAACATAATTTTTAGTGTGACAGCAAGCAACAATGATTGATTTGTCAAGCAAGGAATAGTCTATTTTCAAAAAGCTTGTTTTCACAAAAAAGCGGTAGATATTTTTACTTTCTTTCAAAAATATCGCGGTTTCTTGGTCCAGATAGTTCAATGATCACAAAGACTAGCCTGTGTTGCTAGCAATGTGGGCCTCACATTTGACTTGTTTTGGTTTCTAAAAGTGACAGCAACCTTTCCTATGGCAGCAATATTTATAAGATGTTTCTCCCATGCGGATTTATTCATGTTTAATAACGTACAAACTGACTCTGCATCTTTTCTCAAAGTTTGAAAAGCTGCATGGTCTGGATTTTCTCCCTGGCCATTTATTTTCATGGAAACCACCTCCACCCTCCTACGAGATTTGTTTAAAATCTGCCAAACCATTCAAGAGCTATTAGGAGAAAACAAACAGTCAAAAAGAAATTACACTGACAACACATTCACATTAAGTCTTGTTTCCATGGAACATCATATTAAAAATTTAAAGAAATGCTTTGAAATTACCCTCAGTAAGTTTGCAGATGACACCAAATTGGGTGGGAGTGTGGATCCGCTTGAGGGTAGGAAGGCTCTACAGAGGGATCTGGACAGGCTAGATTGATGGGCTTAGGCCAATGGTATGAGGTTCAACAAGGCCAAGTGACAGATCCTGCACTTGGGTCACACCAATCCCATGGACACTCCAGGCTGGGGGCAGAGTAGCTGGAGAGCTGGCCGGCAGAAAAGGACCTGGGGGTGTTGGTCAACAGTGGCTGAATATGAGCCAGCAGTGTGCCCAGGTGGCCAAGAAGGCCAACAACATCCTAGCCTGTACCAGGAACAGTGTGGCCAGCAAGACTAGGGCAGTGACCGTCCCCCTGTACTGGGCACTGGTGAGGCCTCACATCAAGTACTGTGTCCAGTTTTGGGCCCCTCACTCCAAGAAAGACACTGANAGACGCGGTGCTGAGGGACATGGGGTAGTGCTGGATTAACAGCAGGACTTGATGACCTTAAAGGTCTCTTCCAACCAAAAAGATTCTATGATTCTATGGAAGTATTGTCAGTTGTCCTGCTTTCTTCTGACAACTCATTAGTCTTGTTGATAGTTGTTTTAATAGCCTTCTATACTATTTCGAAAACGAAAAGTAAACTCAAGAGCAAAAGAGAAGTTCCCTGTAAACTTTGAAATGGAAAACGTCAGAACTTTGAACGTTTTTGATCATGCTTTTCACCTGACTAAATCTTGTTCTCAAAGAAAGTGGGAGCCAGAGTGGGAGAGCAGAAGTAAGGAAGAAAAGGAAAGATGGTAGGTGAAAATCAGTTTGAATTGCTCAGTTTTAATTGAATGAGTGTCTGCTGAGAAGTAAATTGAAAAAGAGTGTACATCGCCTGCGGGGATTTGGAGTTTCTAGTATACATAGGCACAGATGTGAATTCACTGAGGGGAAGAAGACCATTTCCCTAAGGCATGAAGCCAGCAATTCTCCTGCTGCAGAGATGAGACCTCACGTAACCCCAGTGCTACACTGGGACTTCTGTCTGATGCTTGACCCTCCACAAAGATCAATGGAGCAAAGATGGGATGTTGACAGCATGTAAGTAATGTTTCTCTTTTCTCTACTGCAGACTGGTTAGCATCATCTGACACAAAGAAGGGAACAGTCACTAGTCATGTAACTCTCCCCACTCTTTACTTCAAGGTCGTAGATGTCCTTGAAGCCATAAATGCTTTAAAAATGTTCATTTTATTACTGTGCTTTTAAAAAACCAAATGCTTTTTTTAAAATGCAGCTGCTTACCCAAAGGTACTTCCAGTTAACTGCAGTACCTTCAGCATTTAGCGTAGATGAAGAAAGTACAGAAAGTTTTCTCATAAACTTTAATGGAGATGCTCTTTTAGAAAATGTACTAATTTAATGATGAAATGACAACTGTGCTCTTCAAATGGGATAATGAGGGATATTCAGGGCAGAAAGGAAATCAAGTGGAACCTGAGGGAAACTCAGTCTTAAGCAGAAGGAGCAACTTGTCCAGAATAACTCCGGTTCCCTTCATTGACAGTAGGTGAAACACCCAGCACATATTGTAGTGCTTGCTGTCTTATATTCCTGAATGTCCCGTGGAAGTAGAGTGTGAACTGGGTTCCTGGAAATTATTTTTTGGTCTCCAGAAGAAATTTTTCATTGTATCAAAGTTGACTGGCGCATAATGTTTTGTCTGCCTTTTTGTGTGTCAGTATGTCACTAAAAAGAATTCGTAAGAATAAGAAAGCGTAAGAAGAGAATTGAAAATCTGTGATTCTGCCACGATGTGTGGCCAGAGCCTTCTGGGAAGAGCTCTGAGGGGTTTCATGTGATCTGGCAGTGTTTGCTGGATGCAACAGCCTAAAGGAAATAAGAGAGACTTGAAGTCATATTAGCCGAGTTCCCCCCACATGTGCCTTTCTGCTTCCTCACATGAGAAGTGAGAAGCTTCACAGGGGAACTAAATTACAGAACTTCAGCTGAAAAGCATCAGGTCTGAATTTTGGCACACAGACTTGTCTCTGGGACATGTTCACGATGTAGGCTGAAAATTGTCTTTGGTTAAGTCGGTAAAAGGCAGCCTCCACTTTAAAATCCATCCCAAGTGTCCTGATTTAGAAGGTAATTTATTGCTAGGAGTCATGCTGAAAGGTGTTTACCGACAGAGGCGAATAAAAAACAAATATGGAGCAAGTGTGCTAATAAAGGAACTGTTAGAGAGACAAACTTTTAAGAGCTTCCTGTTCTTCCCCGAGATCTGGAAGAACAAGCTGTAACTCCGGCACCTGCCTTGTGTTCTGTGTTTCATCTCGGCAAACCTGCCATCTGTTGAGTCCAGCTGCAGAGAAAAAGCTGTTTTCAGGCCTGCAACAATGTTTAGAGGGCTGCTCAGCAGTTCCCTATTTCAAACAGATTTTTAAAAAGTGGATGGATGCAGCATGTACCGTTCGGATACATACACTAGATACGTCAAATGTTTCTTAGTATCTTAGTATTCTTAGCATCTCCGATTGTACAAAGGACGTCCCACATCGCTAGAACACCCCAGCCACTGGATGATGTGGGAAGAATAAGGAATGGGCCAAACACTGAGATTACTTTAAACAAAAAAAATATTTTTTTTTTATTGGGCTTGCATGGCAAGGTTTTGGTAGCAGGGGGACTACAGCAGTGGCTTCTGTGAGAAGCTGCTGGAAGCTTCCCCCATGTCCCATAGAACTAATGCCAGCTGCTCCAAGATGGACGCACTGCTGGCCGAGGCCGAGCCCATCAGTGATGGTGGTAGCACCTCTGGGAGAACATAGTTGAGAAGGGGAGGGTGGGGGGGAACTGAACTGGGCAATTTCAGCCAAAGAGAGGAGTGAGAATATGTGAGAGCAACAACTCTGCAGACACCAAGGTCAGTGAAGAAGGAGAGGCAGGAGGTGCTCTAGGTGCCACGGCAGGGATTCCCCTGCAGCCTGTGGTGAAGACCATGACAAGGCAGGCTGTCCCCTGCAGCCCGTGGAGGTTAATGGTGGAGCAGAGATCCACCTGCAGCGCATGGAGGTTAACAATAGAGCAGAGATCCACCTGCAGCCCATGGAGGTTAATGGTGGAGCAGAGATCCACCTGCAGCCTGTAGAGGACTCCATGCTGGGGCAGATGGGTACCTAAAGGGGGCTGTGACCCTGTGAGAAGCCTGTGCTGGAGCAGGCTCCTGTCAGGAGCTGTGGTCCTGTGGAGAGGAACCCTTGCTGGAGCAGGTTTGCTGATGGGACTTGTGACCCCATGGGGGACCTACACTGGAGCAGTCTGTTCCTGAAGGACTGCACCCTATGGAAGGGACCCATGGGGTCTCTCCCCTGTCCAGCTGAGGAGAGGAATGATAGAGTGGCTTTGGTGGACACCTGGAGTCCAGCCAGGGTCAACCCACCACAGTTTTCAAGGTAGGAGCCGCTTTTTGTAACTGTCCTGTTGCTTCTGTATGCCTCTGGAGACTATCCATTCCCCCCTGGGGCTGGAGGACAATGGCTCCTGAGCTCACCATGATCCCCTGTTTGGCAGTGCTTCATCCCTGCATGTGTACCCGCTACATTTCCATGTGTGGATCCCACAGGCCACCCAGCATGGCCTTGTCCTGCCGGGGGATTTGGGGAGGCCATGACAGGGCCTTAGGAGCCACATTGGGTTGGGGTCTTCTGCAGGGCCTGAGCCATTGCCACTGCCAAAGTGAGCCCACCCATGGGTCCGGGGCTCGGGCCAGACCCACAGGCTGCCTCCCTTCTGCCAGGCCCTGCCTGGGGCTGGGGGCTACCCCGGCCTGCCCTTCTCCCTGCTGGCAGTGTCGGGACAGGCCCTGCCATGACGGATGTCGGGAGACACCCTGCTGCTCTCAGCTGACATGCAGAAATGGAGTTTGGAGATGGTAAGGATAATGGTTCTGTGCTGAGCTGCACTGGTAACCTGAAAGTTACAGACAGACAAATACGATAACTGTAAGTATGTGATCTGCCTGTCCTCGCACCCAGCAGCCTGGTTGTCAGGAACCTGGAAAAATGCTTGTTGTTGTTGTGAAAACTGCATCTGTCCCTGGGTGATTCTGATCCTCACTCTGCTCTGCTGAGACCCCCCTGCAGTACTGGGGCCCCCAACATCAGAAGGACACGGAGCTGTTGGAGCGGGGCCAGAGGAGGCCCCGGAGAAGCTGGGAGGGCTGGAGCCCCTCTGCTGGGAGGACAGGCTGAGAGAGCTGGGGGGGTTCAGCCTGGAGAAGGGAAGGCTCCGGGGAGACCTTCCAGTCCCTAGAGGGGCTCCGGGAAAGATGGGGACAAGCTGTTTAGCAGGGCCTGTTGTGATAGGCAAGGGGTATGGTTTTAAACTAAAATAAGGGAGACTTAGACTAGGTATAAGGAATACATTTTTTGCAATGGGGGTGGTGAAACCCTGGCCCAGGTTGCCCAGAGAGGTGGTAGATGCCCCATCCCTGGAAACATTCCAGGTCAGGTTGGACAGGGCTCTGAGTGACCTGGTCTAGTTCAAGATCTCCCCGCTCTTGGCAGGGGGGCGTTGGACTAGATAGTTTATAAAGGCCCTTTCCCACCCAAACTATTTTATGATTCTGCTTCAGGGACTTCAAACTTAGCGTATGTTCTAAGGGGTTTCCTATAACTTCAAGATTTCCAGTGATTCCTTATTAGACTATTTGTTGTTTGTCTTTGCTGCTACTGTTCTGGTACCAGATGTTCATAGAGAACCCTGCTCAGCTGGCATACACAGCTAACTTGCTGGGAACACACCCAGTCACTGATAATATCATCCCTATTTGCCCCCTCCCCCCAGAATTAACAACAAATATTGTCAAGGTAAAGAATATTTCTTTCTTTTGCAGCCACACCCAGCATACTGTTACCATGACTCAGTCTTGTGTTCATCCTATGCAGCAAAGCTATCGGCCTAATTTTGCAAGGGTAAGAATAAACGACCATTCGCTCTCCAGCTGACAGTGTAACAGCCATAAATATTTCCTTCCAAAGGAAAACTATATTAAAATAGTCTGCAGAATATCCTACTCTTCTCTTTAAAATGTCTAATTGTGACTGAAGATGTGAAGCCAAACTCTAGTCTTATTTGCGGTTGTTTAAACCTGGAACATATCCATTGACTTCAGTAAACAGATTCCAAATTTACACTTCTTTAGACAGAATTTGGCTTAAGTAGGTTAAAAAACTTTTGCAGGGTTATAACATTTAAAACTCATGTGGTACAATAAATTCTGAAGCAGAACTTCTGTTCTTATTTTAAACTCCTGTAAAACACCCATTACGCATGCACAAAGTGCTATGAGAATATTAGGGAAATATAAAACTTCGTGCTGCTTCTATCTTCAAATCTCAAATAGCTTTGAAATCAGTCTTATTTATGAACTGGAAAACTGTGACTGGTTTGTCAAGTAATCATAATGGGTCACAACCTTTATAGCCTCAGAACTAACCCAAGGGATCTTCTTAATATACAGTTAGTATGCAAAGTTATTCCTCTTCTAAAGAACTTCTCTAAAGATCAGATCTTGCAAACGTTTAGACATGTGCTTAAAGTTAAGTAGGTAAGCGGTTTCTATTCAGTTCAGTGGAACTATTCTTGTATAATGTTTACTTGTAAATTGAAGTCCTTTGAGAACATATATAAAATACCATTATTTGAAGCCATACTATCTGAATTAATACCATTTTCATATGTGTGTGCTGATCTGTAACTAATCCAGCCTTACACATAATAGTGATGATGAAGAAAATACAGGAGTGTGATCTAAACATCTACAGAATATACAATAAGACACAAACTGGTATGAAGTTAAAACAGGGAGATGAACTTGCAGCAAATGTTCTGATGTGTGATAGGAGGACGGAAAAGATGTGAAAGGGAGAGACAAAAGCCATGAACAGTAGTAGAATTGCCTGGGTTGGTTGATATAAAGTAGTTCTTAGTGTTTGCAGCCATTCATTGTTAGGTAAGATTGATTTTCCTGGGCATTGCTCGATGCGTTAATATTCTGCACCACAAATGGACGAAGTAAGATGTAATATATGCAGTAATAAACTTGCCATTTAGTTTATATACTCTTCATACATCAGAAATAATTTACTAGATGTCTGAATGATTGCGGGCCTCCCAAGAACGGAGAGACAGACACGACTGAAGAGGAGACATGTTGATCCCTGTTTGCAATTTCCTGTTAATACGGATTATAAAATCAACACCAACTAAATACAAACCCCACTTCACTAGCTTTCCTCACCCCATTTTTTGGAACCTCACTAAAGTGAATGTGGAGTTTGGCGTTGGTATTTCAAAGTATAGACCTTCAGTTCACTTCTGTGATTAAAAGTGCATTTATCTCTCATGTTATGATTTATTAAATTTGTGTCACTAAAGGGGAAATATAGATGCATAAATAGTACGCCCTTATTCCTTATTCATAATATGTGGAAATGAAATAAAACAACATGTAGGACAGTAAAATAATGGGGACATTTATTATTTTACATAGTTAACATTTATGAGTGGTTAAATAAATAAATAGCCAAACTATTCTTCTAACTTGTTTTTTATTTAGAGAATAGATATATTTATCTTTTATCATATTTATTTAATACTTGTATCTTCCATTAGACTCCTTAAAAACAAATATTCTAAAAGCTCTGTTAATTCTTTAAAATAAATATACAAGGTCTCTTAGTTTAAAATACAACAGTTTTTTTTAGTCTGTCAGCTGTGACAACATAGAAAAAAATGAAAACACAGGATAAATATTAGCACTCCACTTCGTCCCTTTAGCTTACTGACAGAAAATCATATGAATTTGTATGTCAGGAAGAGTATCCCAGATCTTTTAAGATCTGTGTTATTTCTGTAGTGAATATATTTTAAATGAAAAATCCAGCTAATGTTACAATTTTATCCGAGATGGCAAAATTAAACCTATTTCAGAGAGGTGGACTCAGTTAAAATAAACTATTGTGTTAGGCACAGAAATCACAAATATTCTTTCAGTGCTCGAAAGAAAAGTGTTCTATTGGCATGGAAAATGTCCAGATCTCGGTAAGACCAAGGAAGCAGCTTGTTTCCTGAGATGTGAAACAGTGCTTATGCCTCTTCCCTTCTCCCCTTTTCGTATGAAAGAAAAACATAAAAGGAATAAAGTAAAACTGTCTTCTTTCTCCCTGTTATGAGACCGGTTTCAATGCAGCTTTGGGAAATTCATACTGTACCAAGTAAAAACCTGTTTTCACGAAATAACACCAAACCCATTGCAAACTAGAATATACACAAGCAGTGCCAAACACAGCAAAGAGACAGTACCAGGACCATAATGCGTATCTTATTCACACCGCTGTGCTTTCATTGTCAGGAGTGATTGTGAAGGGAAAGCCCGATGCATTCTTCAGGGTTTTCTGATGCTAAGTGGCAGTCATGTGTATGAACGGCTCTTAAATGTGATTAATGCCACTTTAGATCCTAGCTTTGGATTAGTGTTGCTGTGGATTGCTTCTGATTTTTATCTGCTCCCGTTCTGGCTTCATGGCTTGCTCTTTAGTCTGTTTTCTAATTCAGCTTCATGGACAATAGGACGTGATCCATTGATCTCCCTACTTTCTAATTGCTCTTCCGAACTGTAGCACCACCAGACGTTCAGTGAGACCAAGAGTGCAGCATTCCAGACAGAGCTCTTCTAAATTTTTTGGGGATTTTTTTTTTGGTTGTCAATGGCTTGTACAGTTATTCCAGTCTTGCAGACTGTGAGCCAGCTTCTGCCTCAGGTATGAGACCTCTCCCAAATGGAAGTTTTCTGATGATTATACATGACTAATTTTAAAAGATAGTATCACAATACTCTACCTCTGCCATTTCCCATTAAAAATATCTCAGACAAATAATGTCCTCATCATTAGGCCTGAGGCGTACTTCTGTCAACCTGCTGATTGTACCTGTGTAGGTTAGAGATTGTTAACACTTAACTCATCTGAGCTCAGCCTTTATCATTGGCTCCGTCTGGTTGTGAATACTTGCCTAAAATTGTCGTGCAAGTCTTTATATTGTGTGGTATAAACCATTTGGCTGCTTCTTTTGGCATAATACCCTCTTTATACCTTTGAATATTCTATTCTCATGTAAATTTACTGAGACCTTGTGAATCACAGCAGTGTGTGTCACACAGAAAAAGTCCTACTTGTGAACAGATTTTCAGGAAAGCAATAAACACTTGTCAGTGATGCAGTCCTCTGCTTCAAAAATATTTGTGTATCTATCTCCAGAAGCATTGGCTTTGGCATCTGACCAGGTTTTGGGGAATTGTAATTATTCAGACCTGAAATGAATATATTTCATTCCCTATGACTTCAAAGATGTGTCCATTCAACATTGAGTTACAGGTATTTTGTAAGCCGTAGGAATCCCTTGTCTTTTAAATATGCTGTTCAACAACGATGGAATGTATTCACTTGTTCAACAGAAAATGGGCTTACCGAAAGGTGGAACAGCTTCCCAAGTTTCTCTGCAAAAGCTGATCACAAGAGTTGCTTATGTTGGAAAAACTTATGGCTTTATGTAGTTGTTAATTAGACATTTCGTCATAACAGAATAGATTTTTGATTAATTGTCCTCTACTTCTGATATAGCAATAAATTGATTTGCTTGTTGAGTTATACCTATGTAATCAATACATCATCAGCCCAGTACAAGATCTTGTGCTTTGGAAGCCTTGCTATAACTATGGAAATGGTGAGCCACATAGTCATTTGCTACCTACAATCGCTGTTGTAATAAAATAATATTTTCCACAGGCCCAGGCAGTTTGGGCTCCTCTGGTAGTCTGCTCTACAATTTGGCCTCAGGTTTCCGTGAGGTTTACATTGCAGGATTTTTATGTGTGCATCTATGTATATAGTTGTACTTAGTGTGAGACCTGAAGTTCATAACATAGATCAATGTTCTTAGCATCCTGTACAGTAGTCCATTAGATGCTGTTCATGGTAATGTAACAGCAAAGCACCTCTCTATTATTGTGTCCTGTTCTGGGCTCCCCAGTTCAAGAAGGACCGGGAACTACTGGAGATAGTCCAGCAGAGGCTAGAGGAAAGGCTGAGAGCCCTGGGGCTGTTCCGCTGGAGAAGAGCAGACTGGGGGGATCTCATCAATGCTCAGCAAGAGCTAAAGGGCGGGGGGCAAGAGGATGGGGCCAGACTTTTCTCAGTGGTGCCCAGGGACAGGACAAGGGGCAACGGGCACAAACTGGAACATGGGAAATTCCATCTCAACATGAGTAAAAACTTCCCTTTGAGGGTGGCAGAGCCCTGGCACAGGCTGCCCAGAGAGGTGGTGGAGTCTGCATCTCTGGAGACGTTCTAAACCCGCCTGGTTTCCTGTGCCACCTGCTCTGGGTGACTCTGCTTTGGCAGGGGGTTGGACTAGGTGATCTCCAGAGGTACCTTCCAACCCTGACAATTCTGTGATTCTGTGGTACATCTGTCTCATTTTCTGCTGTTGAGGCTTTGCATGTTCCTACTGGCAAACATGGCAGATAGGTTTTCCTTCTCAGTTTCTATAAAATTTCATTCTGTTTCAGCGAGAGCTCATTTGTGGTAAAGAAGTTGCTAAACTATCCTCACATGTCCAACTGCATGACGACCAGGCAGGGAGATTAGTCTAGAAAAGTATAAAGCTCATGTAAAGCAATGTGGTGATTGGAAAGCCAGACAGTAGGAGAGCTAAAGCTGTGAATTTATGTCCATTTATTGGCCGGCAAGCACTGCACTCACACATGAGTGCCGTATCTAGTTCCTGCAGAGCTCCATCATGTTTCTCTGACCACTGCCAAGTTATCCTCTTGTCTCAGCAGAACTGCCTTCCCTTCGGTGCCCTCTGTGGTTAGTCTAATTATCTGCAGGATCTTTTGTAGAGCTTCTTGTACTATAAAATTTTCATTTTCGCTACTGCTGAAGTTTTCATCTTAGCTGTCATCTGTCTAGATTCCTTTGGTATTTACCGTCTTTCAGCCTTCACTTGAATTAAATGAATATTTTCTACTTGGATCCTTGCCTTCCTTTCTTCTGTTTCTGATCTTGTTCCACCTTGATTGACACTGTAATTATCATGTCCCCAGCTATTATGTGGATGTCTCCAATAACTCCATATGTTTCACTGTTGCTTTGTTGAAACGATTTCCTCATTGCCCTTATTCCAAAAGCTAGATGTTATCTACATTATAGCTGCCTCAGGAGTTCCATAGTCTAGATGGAACGGACTTGCCAATATCAGCCTTTTTTTTTGTCTAGAAGAGTAAATATGTTTTCACCAAGTAGTTTATGCTGAACATCTGTTTGTGAACAAACGGAATAATGCTTAGAAAAGACACATTAAAATATATGAGATTAAGATAAATTACATTTCTTTTAGCTGTGACTAAATCATAAACCTTAGTGGGTATGTTCGTTTTGGCCTTGACCTTTGTTTACGAGATGCTTGGGTACAGTTTTGAGTCTGTATCATGCAAAGAGGTTCTTTTTCTGTCCAAGCTTGATAAGAGCGACTGACTGATGTACTCTGCTGGCATATTTACAGGCCTGCAAGAGCTTCTTTAATCATGCAATCAGATTTTTTTTTGTCTACTGGCTGCCTTAATACTCAACACGTGTACTAAGGTATTGTGGTCTCTCAGTCTAACGTGAGAGACAAAGAGCCGAAGACTTGACCTTAAATGGTGTTCAAGGGACTTGGCTTGGAACTGCCACTTATAATAAGTAGGTGGGACGCTGGCACATCACTTAAAAGTTGAACTGGGAGAATCTTAACTTCAGGCCCAGTATCAGTCTTGATTATTAAAATGTGGAAAAATGAGATTAGCTGCGCATACCGAACTACTCTTCCTGCTCAGCATTATTCTGTTCTGAGTGCAGGTTTAATCAAATTCAATTTCATCGATGCAATTTGACTATTACCATACAGGTAAAGGTAGTTCAACTCTGCATATGGAAGTGGATTAATTTATTTTACACAGGTACTGTTCCTCTGTGTGGACTACTGATGTCTCTCGTTCTGGCTATGTCTACCGTAGCTAGTAGCAAGTTTCAGAGGACACCCCACAACACGCGTTTGCAGCGGGGAGCGGTTATTTCAGGCTAGCTCTGAAATAAGTTCCTGCAAGAGCTGAATGTCTGTTACCAGCTGAAGCGTAGCAGGTAGAAGTGCATTAGGTGAAGTCCTGCACTGTCTCTCAGTCTCATCCAAAAGAAAATCCATTAATGCATTCCGAGACTGCCCTGCAATGTAAACCAGCACGTAGTAATTGGAGACAACTGGGGACTTGCTTCATCAAGGGCACTTTTGATGTGAAATAGGATGCTACTCTAGAGGTAACCTCTGACTCTCAAATGCTGTGATCCTCTCTAGGATGTTTTGAGCTGGCAAGAGTTGTAAGGATGGGACATTTCTATTTCTGTGCCTATGTCTTGTACGATCCTGTTAATAATTATTAACTTTTTCTATTCCAAATCTGTATCTGTGACAGTCTTGAAAAGGTCTCCTGTTCCTGTCTCCCACTTCACCCTGACTACATCTTTTTTGGTATTTCCAAATACATAATTCCTTGCCTCTTACCGCTGTTGTATTACAAACTTGAGTTACTGCTTTTTTCCGATACATAAAAATTGATAATCTGTAATTACTCTGAAAACTTTATCAGAATCAAAGCATACTCGTTACACTTAATGAAAGGATGTTATGAGCTTTAAGAAATCTTTGCTTCTATGGGAATCAAAACAGAGCTTTTAAATCTGTTGTTACTTTATTGTTTCCTGGAGCCTTGAGCTGTATGAGGAGTGCTGGTCCCATCACCTCCATTTCTCTGCAAAATTGCCAAGAAGAAATTAGGCTGCGAATGGCTTACAGTTCTTCTAGTGTATTTTTTTTTAAATAATGCTTTCAAGGTTTTTTTGTGTTATTTTTTCATTTTATTTTGTCATATACCTATAGTCTCAGCCAAAATAACCCCTTGCTTTAACCCAACTGATGTCACTTCTGCCGCAACGTTTCACAGCTGTTGGTTTTCTATACTACACAAATTCTGAGTGAGACCAAAAGACATTGAAAACTTCTCTTGCCGAATACCACACTCTACCTCCGATCCTCCAGACTAAGTTTCTGTTTCATATGAGAGCTGCTTCCAACTCGTCCTCCAACAGAATCTTGGTTATTAGAAACTACTCACTGTAATGCAACATCATTACAGTATAATACACTTGTGTTAACTTAGTTTTTCGGGGTGCATTTATACCTTTATACTTAGTATAGAGGAGAAAGAACCCAATCCCCTGTTCATAGTAGAACACAGGACGTTCTTGACAAAGGTGTAGCATACATGTCATTTAACTCATTTAAATAGCGTCATGCTGTTGAATAGGTGACCCAGGTAAGCAAAATGCTTAAACATTTAAGCACCTTTGGGGTCAAAATATTAGTATTAAATTAATTGAGGGTAGAAACCTGGATAAATACAATCCTTTGGGAAGGTTCAGCATAGCTTCACTAAAGGGAAATCCTGCATTGCAAACCTCTCAAAGGTCTTCGAAGGAATGAGCAAACACGTAGCTACAGGTTGAGAGTTTACCTGTATTTGTCCAAAGGCTTTTAAAGTAACTAAGTAGTCATGGAATAAGAGGGAAGGTCCCACAGATAAATCACTGGTTAAAAGAGTACCAAAAAAACCCTCCATATATCTTTCTTACGAGAAAGAGGTTACCAGTGTAGTTCCACTGTGGCTGTGCTCATCCACAAATTTATAAATGATTTAGAAAACGCTATTATCAGTGGGTGAGTTTTCAAACGATATTATTTACTATAGCATTTGAAGATAGCTAAAGGACCTTAGAAGTCTAACTGACTACATAATGAAGGGGCAGTTGACATTCATTGTAAATACATACAATGTGATGCATGTGAGGGAAACCAGTCCCAACTTCAGACGTGAACTGGCAGTCTGCAGCTTTGCCATTAGCACTTGCAAGCGAACTGGCACTATGATAAATAGTTCTGTCAAAACATTGGCTCAACATTCCGCAGTGGACAAAAAGGAATGTTTAAGAATTATTACAAAAGGAAGAAAAAGCAAACGCTAAATAAATGTTTATGCCACTTTGTAAATATGTACTCCATCTTCTCCTAGAATACTGTGATTTTTTTTCCTTTTCTCATTACAGCAGAATATAGGCCTGCAGTAGAAATCGTAAAGACTCAAAGAACAACAAGGATGATCAAAGATATAGAATAGCTTCAGCATGAGTAATGATTAAATGGAATGATTTTTCACTGAGATGAGTGGATAGACGTTTGGTAAAGCTCTACAGAATCATAACTATCTGGAGGTAGTTGTGGACAGGCTAGAGAGACCTCTTCACTCTCTCTTACAGGACAAGAACTAGGGGCTAATGAACAAAGCTGGTATGAATCTGGTCTAAAACAGGAGGAGGTGGTTGATTATGCAGTGGCGTTGTGTATCTTTTGGAGTTTTTGCCAAAGGATGTTTATATTCAAAAAATTAACAAGCAGACAACCATAAAGATACTTAGAAATATGATACAAGTACTTGGGAGAGGTTACTAAATAGATAAACTACATCAGGATCAAGAAATTCCGTTAACTGAAAACGCTTGAGGCCAGGAACGTATTAGAGGATATACAATCTGTGCTTGCCCTCTAGTTGTTTTTCCGTGGCTACTTCCTTTTAGGATCAGGGTACTGGGACACTAACATTACTCTGGACCCTTGGTCTCACAGTTTTGTGGACTTCAGTTCTGGCTCATTGTTTATTTATATCATCTACTTATTACTTATTTATATTTATTCTTGTAAACAAAATTAGTGTCTGCATTAGTACATTTCAGTAGTCCTTTTATTGAAAATGATTCATTTACGCCAGCATTCTTAACAAATTTGTCCAGATGTCCAATACAAGCACTCTGCCAACCTCTGGTTAACATGTTTCAAAGAAGAAAAGTGTCAAAGAAAGTTATTAATGTGATTAATGAGGAGCGTGACTAAAAACCATGTACTTATATACTGGAAATTACTGGATGAACTTCGCCATTAGGCTAAGTTAATTAAACTTATATGCAAAAAATCCATTTGATAATTATTGCGTATGAGTTTTTGTGTGCAGTTGTTACTTCCAGGTTTATAGTGACTTTGCTTGCTCTGTTCAGGAGCCATGGTGAACGTGTGGTACTGTAGGATGAAGTACAGAGTTTTTCAGAATTTTACCTGAAAGCAACACAAAAGTTAACTTGGTTCCATGTCAGATTCTCTTGGAAGGGAAAAAGGAATTTGTTAGTGTTTACTGAACAGCAATAATTTCAGATTACTCCCATAGCAGGCATCAGACTTCATGGTCTTAACAAACTCCATGCAACCACCACTCCAAAAAACATAATTATAAAACCCTTAGTCTGTCTTTCATTATTAAGTAAGCTTTTACCTCAGGGTAATTACTACAAGCAAAATGCATGCAGTGACAAGGAACTTCAGTTTTTCTACCAGGTAAATAAATATTAAAAAAAATGAGAGACCTGAGGGCATACTGCTGACCTAATCTGCTTTACCTAAAGGCAAAACTGAAGAATCTTGCCTCTACTAAGCTTTTATTTCAGCTTAGCTCTGTAACCCTGGATGTAAAAATAAAGCAAAGCAAAACAGCGATAAAAAACAATCCCTCTCAAATTACCGTTTTCTAAAGTAATAAAGCAGGAAATTGTCTTTACTGAAACAAACCAAACCAAACCAAACAGGATTCTAGGAACATTACATATGTGTGTTTCATTTGGAAAATCAGATTTTTAAAAGAATGTAAACCTGCAGGTTTCTTGCCAGGAAAACAATTATTTTATTTGAAAAACCCCATACGATTCAGTCTAATTAGCAAATTTTGCCAAGAATGGTCCTTGGTAAAGAGCCAATATCTATCCCCGCACATAGTCCACCCCCCCAGGGGTCATTATGAGTTATTTGCATCCTAACAGTTTGAGAAACTTCCTTCTTTTGTAACACTAAGACGATAAAGATCACCAGACTATTCTCAATGTAATCATTAGTAGACTTCTTTGTTTTCAGATGAGTCCTAATTTAGACCTCAGGTAAACAGATGAGCTATCTCAGATATCTTGTTTTCTACAAAAAAATCAAGGTGTTCATTACTCAGTTTAGCTAGCATATGATAATGAAGATTACCAGTATGAGGTAAAGTCCTAACGGAGAGAAGGCGGTTCATAATTTCAACATGAATTTGGAGATCAAGCTGGACCTTTGCTGCTGGGGCAAATTACTGATGGGTGAAGACTGCAAATTGCCTGTCTTCATTAGGAATTTATTAGGCACAGGTGAAGACACACCTAGTTTCCTAATGAAGACAGATCCTCTATGAGAAGAGCTCCCATGCTTGGGAAAGGCTCGGCAGGCCAGGAAGCAGTTGGGCAGACTCTGGCGCACTGAGCTGGAGTCATTTGGGCTCCGCGCCTGCTTCCAATTAAGCAGCTGCTAAATGCTCTCAGGCTCCCAGCCTACATTTTGGAATTTGGGGCCCTTCCCCATCGGTTTGTGGGAGGCTGCCATCAAGACCTTTATGAAGATGGTGTTTTGCAGACCTTTAAAGGTTTTGCTTAGAGAGGTGTATGCAGCAGGGTTTTGTTTCATTTATATAGCTAATGTTTCTCCTTTTAGCAAGAGGTTGTTTATTTTTGTTTGTTTTAATGGGGTCTTTTTGTTTGTTCGAGAGTATGTTCATGTTATGGTAGAAAGTTTGTGGAACCCAACAAACAAATAGTCATGATGCTACAGGGCAGATGAACAACACAGCTGAGATTGTTAAGAAAACTGATAGGAACGAGTATCTAAACAAAACTGGTGGGTTTTAACTTGTTTTCAAGAAAGCTAACTGAAAACAAATCTAGCAGATGGCAAGATTCCAAGTGCTGTAGCTAGAACATGCCGTAATTAATCTTATAATTTTTTTTTTCTGATGTATGACAGATAATGATTCATTTTGCAATAACTGTTTAATATAATGCATGACTTCGCGCTTTCTGTTTTGTTATGGGAGACTGAAAACAAACACTGTAGGAGAAGATTGCCTCGCTGAGCCAGTTGTGGCTGTGAGAAAGCAGGGGACGTAGGAATGCGTTGAGGATATAAAACGTTCTCCTGCAGATAGTCTTGACAGACATTGTCAATCCAATTACACCTTCTCTATGTCGATTGCATAGTGGTAACTTGCCCACAGCACCACCACGTTTCCAATCTCCTGGCAATACAGCGTGAAATTCTTGACTTCTTGCTAAATAATTGCTGTCTTCTACAGGCTTATGCGAATAACAAAGATTTCAAGTAGCTAATACGTCTGGTAATGTTTACATACACGTATATAAGCACACACGTACATAGATGTATGTAAACAGTACAATTCAAAATAATTAGGAGATTTTGGCCATTTGTTTTCTCACCTTGTTTTATGAGTGTCAATAATTTAACAAATTAATACGAAACATAAATTGATAAAAATAATAGCTCAAGAATTAACCTATTAAATGAAATTAACAGCAACTCTTAATTAATATTATTTATAAAACAACGTCTTATAGTCTTAAGATTATATAAACTGATTTATTTTTTTTCTCTTTTCTTGCAGGCGGTGTGTTTTGAATCAGTGGTTCCATAGCAGCAGGTCAGTCTGTTATCAGTTATCTAATTATACTTAACATTTTATTTTAATTATCACTATGACCTTTAGCATGACCTACTATATTTCCCAAACAGAGGAATCCTTCCTGGTTTTGATGTTTGTGTTCTAAAGTGTCTCACATTTTCAGATCAATAGTTGTAGTGAAAACAAAACATTGTTTACACTGTTTCTTTAAGGTTAAATTCTACATGTGCTGAAGTTAATTTAATTTACTTCACCCCTAGAACACCTTGGAGCGGTATTTTGACTTTCTGTTGCTTTGGGATGATAGAGCGAGCTCTTAGCTCTGATCCAAGAAGAAAGACAAGTGTAGGATACATAGAGCTCTTTAAGAGATTATTATTATTTTTAATCAAAAACCAGTTGTTACATACAGGTACTTAGATAAAACTGGCAGTAGAGATATTTTTTTGATACCCATGGAAGTATTATGCAAACTGAAGTGGATATTTATATGTGTACTCAATTTATGAAGGTTCTTTACTTGCGTGGAAAGAAAAGTACGACCATGAAGTCAAGGTCATTTATCTCTGGTGATAGTAAGGCATCTTGGTCTGAGGCAAGCTACTGGACCTGCTCTGACTTGTTGCGTAGGCTGCAAGAACCTGTTGGTAAGAGCTCTTGCTTATCTCAGTTTCTTTGTCAGTAAAATTTGGGTACAACAACCACCACCCTGCTTCATGTTAGCTCTTGGAGGATGCTTGTACGAGGTGGGGTGTACAGAATTTGACTCTGTGCTCGCACTGGGGTTCTGGTCAGATGAATAAGTGAGATGATGGCTCAAAATATCACTCAAAAATCACTCTCTCTACACAGAGCAGAATCAAACCATAAAATGTGTCAGTCAGCGGTTTTGTCACTGTGCATTTCATTTGACAACTGCCACGTACTTGCGTTTGCATTGAAACAACAGTCAATATCAGTGTGGAATAAGTCATGCTCTTGTATGTTTTCTTATCGAAATGATCTACCTAATGGGCCTAGTGAAAAGCAAATGAGAAACTTGTGAGTGAAAGCTCCACCAGTGATCGTCAGAGAGATACGGTTTTGCTGGGATAAGTGCGCACATGGTGACACTGGTTTTTTGCAGGAAAGTGATGAGAACATCCAGATGAGAGTTGGGTAAGTTGATCTGATACTGTTCCCTGCCCAAATATTTTTGTTGTGCTACATGCCTTGCTTAAAGCAGTATTGTTTGACTGCAGAACGCAAGATGCATCTGACTAAATGTAAGGTCAAGCAAGTATCTTGTTTCTTAAAGGAGTCAGGAAATTAAAAAAAAAAAAAAAAAGCTGCAACAAACAACAGTGCTCTCACAAAAAGGTGTCCATATGAACTGTTCAGTAAACAGTTCAGTAGAGATGTTATTTGAAAGAAAATTAAAGTGGCGTAAAACATAAGAGGTAACTGTTTTAAACGGTTTATGTGTTCTCATTTAGAACCAGAACATTTTATTATTAATCTTACTTCGGATGTTGTGTTGTTCTCACGCTGATATGGTGTAGATCATTTGTAGAAAAATAAGGGTACTTTCCTTTTGGTTTGCATTTTCCTTTGTGTGTAAAACGAAGCTTTCAATTAATTTGATTCTGAATTTCTCTTGGATTTCCTTGAAATTACAATACTATGTAGTATTTTATGAATTGGAAATGAAAGGGTTTATTTAAAATATTGAGTTTTTCTACAATTTTTGGTTTCACTTTTTTTTTTTGCAAAAACATCTAAACCCATTATTTGCCTTGGTCAAATTGTCCAATAAACAGGGCTTTTCTATGTAGGTGTCTGTGTTTATATTGACATGGCCATTCCAGGTCGTAAAATGCAGAGTAATTATCTGCTGAGGGTCACATATCACCAGGGGTGATATGTCAGGGGTACAGCCAATGTTCTAAATTAAAGTCCTGTACACAGAGACTTCAAAAATCTAGATTATGTGATACCTAGTAGTTTCATTTAGTTTGTGTAATGGCTAAATACTAACTGGAGAGACTGAATCACCATGGAATCTCTGGAAAGAAAGAGAAATGAATTAAATACGGACTTGCATATAGGGTGAAGCCTCAGCCTTGCAGTCTGTCTGGCAGTTTATATCGTTGAATGTGTACAGGACCCGATGCAGTTGTCAATAACCTTGTTTGCTAGTTCTATATATGCCTATATATATATATATAGTTCTATATATAGTTTTTTTTTTAATTAGAGATACAGAAGAAATTCCTGCTTTTCATGATATATTTGGAATTCTAGAAGGGACTTTTGATGCTTTTTTGGCTGGTTTGTGTTTACATAAATGAGCTGAAGAAAAAACGCATGCGATGCTGAGATATTAACTATGTTTTAGAGCCTGTATCCGAGACCTGATGTGACTCTCACAGCTTTTTTAGTAGCAACAATACTGCTGAATCAAACCCAGGGCAGTGGGGGAAGCTGTGTATGTTTTGGAAGTTTTACAGATGATAAGATTAGAGACTGGAATGTGTCCAGTAAATTCAAACAGTAACCTCAGAGTCACAGTGAAGGGACATTTTTCTCGGGTCATGTTTTTCTATGCTGTTTCTCAATATACAGAGATAAACCATATGTGTTTGAGAGGCTAATGCTGGATTAAGGAACCAGCCCCAAAAGAAAGGATGAAGTGTTATGAGAAACAAGTGCTTTTGCATCGCAGTATTTTACTTGGTTCTGCCTTAGTGAACAAGACCTGTCCTCATGGCCTGGCAATTTTTAGGAATCCGAAGTCACAGTAGAGAAAAAAGATATTGTGTGATATATTTGGAGGTGAAAAAAGGCTAGTTTTTTTTTTTTTAAATGGAGGAAAGCTCGCACACAAAATCAAGTTTGAATTTCAGCATATGGTACCACACTGTTATTTAGAGAGTATGTCACTAGTGGTGTGCACTGTAGATGTTAGCAATGGTCAGTAGTGATACGAGCTTTCCAGGTACTTGCTACCGGAGCACATAGTCAGGATCTCTGGAGAGTTTATATCGCCATTATTAGCATCACCTGAAGAATGCACTGTATGCCTTCGATGCAGTTTTGCCCGAGCAACCTAGAATTATTAGAGGTACACAGAAATGTGACAATTGTGCTAAGAATAGGATTTTATTTTATTTTAAGGCAATTTGGTATTCTTGACTTACAGACGTTATGTAGCAAGGGACCTGAGCTACGTTATTGTAGTTTAGGGTTTTTGGGTGTGTGAATTTGGTTCCTTTTGGTTTGCATTTTCCTTTGTGTGTAAAACGAAGCTTTCAATTAATTTGATTCTGAATTTCTCTTGGATTTCCTTGAAATTACAATACTATGTAGTATTTTATGAATTGGAAATGAAAGGGTTTATTTAAAATATTGAGTTTTTCTACAATTTTTGGTTTCACTTTTTTTTTTTGCAAAAACATCTAAACCCATTATTTGCCTTGGTCAAATTGTCCAATAAACAGGACAACATAACAGCAAATAGCAACAACATAGCAACAAAATAACATAAACCCCCATATTGTACAATTAAAACAATCTATGCTTAAGAAATTCTTGGTCCCATAATCAGACATAACTCCTGAATTCCCATCAAAAGCACTTTTCATGCAATACTGGTTAAACCATGAAAGATACCAACAATTCTTATCTGCTCCAAGGGAAACTTGAACAAGTTCACAGGATAAAACTCCATTAGGGATTTCTAAATATGTAGAAATCACCTAAAGCTTGGAGATACCTGCACACAGTCCGTAATCAGAAATACTCCCTGCAAGAAGGTTATGTGCTTTTCCTGTTCTTATGCTTTTTCTAAGCACGTATTATTGGCTCTTGTCGCAGACAGGCTACTGGACTACATAGACCTTTGGTTTAAGGTAGCATGGTTCAGTTGCGTTTACATCCTTCTTCTCAGCCTTTAGAAAATTGTAGATTTGTATTTGTAAATTATTATTATCTGGAGCAAAACCAACTGTAATTTCAGCTCCATTGCAGAGTCATTTTTACAAGCCTGTCAAGTAGAAGAGAAGCAGACCTGATTTCACGTAGTTTTCTATGAGTTCTTGTCACTGTGTGTTAAAGTGCAAGCTCTACCTTGCAGGTAGACCCTTCCTACCGTCACTGTTGTGATACAGATGAAATTTATGCAGAAGATTGACTCCTTATGAAAAAAAAAGTTGATTATGGAGAGTATTTACAATAGAGTAGTTGCACCATGCCCAACGAATAACTTCAGCCTCTGAGTCTAACTGAAAAAAGGGTTTATTGTTTTCTTCAGAGGGGAAAATACCTATCTGGAGTATGAAATCTTCTTTCCATGAATATTTCTTAAGTTTTTGTAGGGGAATTAACTTCTAGTCAACTATGACATATGTCATGTCCATATGAAACTGCTGATTTTATAAAAAGCAGAATTTGAAGGGTAGGAATAATGAGATTATTCATTATAATTATCATTGGGATGGTAAAACCTGAAGTAATCTTGCTTTATGCAGTCCCCAAGCAAAGAAGTCTTTAGTATGAGCAGGATGTCATATATGTCAGTCTTGTAAAACAAATGAAAATCCTATTCAGCTTTCATATTCTTAAATGTTTTCAGCCAGACTGATTACTTTCTTTGTCTGATAGCATCAAATAGTTATTTATAATAGTTATGATAGGCATAAAATAGCAAGAGCATAGCATAACAAATTTTGGAGCTAATGATGTTTTGAACTGAGAAGCGTATCTCTTATTTTTGGAACTCAGCAGACACAATTAGTTACACATATCAGTAATTCATCAATTTCACGTAGGCTTTAACAAGAACTAAACGTGCTTTGGAACACATAGTCACTACCATCATATGACGGTTCAGGGAAAGCTTCTGTCCTTAATTTTGTTTTTCAGGGGAAACAAAATTATCAGCAAGCATTTTAGTATCCTGTTTTCCAAGGCAATAGCTTGACATATTTCTAAGTCAACTGGAAACACTCTTGGCAAGTTTACTGAGTATAAATTTAACATGTAATGATGAATTTATCATACTTCTGGTTTTCATACTGTCCACAAGAATATGTACACGACTGAGGGCAAAGAGAATTCTAAATTTAGGAGATTGCTTTAGGCTTGAGATGTTTGTTTTAACTGAGGAGAAGACCACAAGAAACAAGTCTATTTTGCAGAATCTTTTGTATACAATTTTCCTCCTCTGTCGCGTGAATTTTCAGGGCAAAAGAGTTCTTGATCTTCTTCTTCTAGACCATGTGAAATGAGCTATTTATCACAGGTAGGCAGGCTCTTCAGTGACACCAAAAACATTGTCTTATGTGGTTTTGAGGTAACGATGGTGGACACGATGATCTGAAAGGTCCCTTCCAACCTAGACAATTCTAGGATTCTAATAAGGATCAAACAAGAGACAGTGGTCCATCAGCCCTCTGATATAAAACTGACAAGTCATTCAAATGAGCAGATGAAGCTGGTGAAGTAGCAATAAAACAGAAGAAAAAGGTTCAGGAGAAGTGATCGGTCTCTCTGATTTGTACTAGAGTTATATTTTATTTCTCTCAAGCACACCACCATCACCATGTCCCCTCCTTCTTTCCCCCCCCCAACATGTGAAGTCAAATTCTTGTACACTGATTTCCTGGACTATATTCTCTCTTAAAAACCACTAGAATCTAGCAAATACCACTTTTGCAGTCAATGGAGAAGGCAGCTCCTTCAAACTTTTCCAGGGTAAAAGTTAAAAAAATCCAAGCAAAACAAAAAAAAAGGTAAACAACAAATAAGTGAGATCTTTCTGTGTTTTCAAGAAAAAATTATGAATTACCCAAAGAGAATAATTAATTTCCATTTTCAGAAACTTCCATGTCCACAGCACATTTCAGCCATAAGTCTGGTCTCCAGTTTTTCTCCCCTCTCACAGCAATCCCCTTTCTGAAATTGTATACCCTGAAGAGCAATTGCCATGATTGTGAGAAAACAAGGTCTATAGCTCTGTGTCGTACCAAAAAAACAGCTTTCTAAAATTGCCCGAGTACTTGCATGCAGCCCTTTTGAGAAAATTGAATTTTACAATTTTTTTTTTTTTTTTTGGTCATAAAACACTCCAAAACATCTCCTGTCACACAGATGTGAAAAAGGGATGGTATTCGTGAGACAAACCCAGGACAGAGTGTTGCAGTTGGAGGAAGAGGCAGCGAGCACAGAATACAGCTAAAGATACCAGAAGAGAAAAGAGCAAAGGTCACTGGCTTTGATTACCCTGATAGGGAAGCTGGTATCTATAATTTGGTTTTTGGACTTTGTGTTTACTGTAGTCTGAGATAAAGCTTTCTGAAGTCACGTGAAGACACAAAAACTTACCACTCACTCTGTGTGAAAGTGGAACCAAAAGAAGAAGCTATTCTGACTGTAAGCATCTTAAATTTTACACAGAAATTTGTTTCCACATTTTTCTATATATTTTCTAAGAAAAGAAAAAAATCATAAATTTGTAGTTTAGAGTAGATCCAATGAAGGAAGGGAAAGAAAATATTTATCACTTGCAATTGGATGACAGAAGGATTCCAGCCCAGATGTTATAAACTGTATGAAAGCAGATGTATATCTGGGATTTCCATTATTTTCAGCCAGTGTTTCTTAAGAACAAGTCATGTGTTTTGACTCCATCCAGTCTGACTCATAACAAAGCACAACAATATTTCCTCAGAACACCTCCAGCACTTGTGCTTTTCATGTAATCCCCTTCACAATGGGAAACCTCTCAACAAAAATAAGTGTGGAATTGGGAACTAGAGAGTTTAGGGGAAATGGAAATGTATGGTACTCATAAAAATTTGCTTGCGATCTGTTTTCTGAGGCACAAAACCATAGCTTAATCTGTAGACCCAGGGGTCTGATGATAACTAGTCTTTTTAGCATTCCAGAAAAAGAGTGCATTTCATTCTTTGGCAAGGAACTCTCTTAAGTACAAGCAACGCAACATTACTAAACAGGAGAACTAGAGAAGAAAACCAGCGGAATTGCTTTTGAATAAAGTTATGCCGAGCTGCATGTGCCCAGTCTCTTGTGGTAGAGTTTGTTCTGTCAGTTAGATAGGAAAAAATGCAAATAAATCCACACAAGCTTACCTTGTTGCATTGAAAAACAGTGTTATTCAAACACGTGGTAACCAACTGTTGAGTCATTAGGAAGAGAAGGGGAGGTTGGTCCAACTGCCTACGTCTTACTGGGTTTTTCTGTGGGGAGTGGCTGAGAGTACCCTGCTCTTGCTAATACTACTGAGCACAACAAAGATGGATGAAGGCAATAAAGTAAAAACATTAAATGAATACAGTATTTCTTGCGTTATCAGTGCACCACTTAAGGATAGAGCCTGATGCTGGTATTGATCCAGTGTAAGGTCCTCTGTTGATCTCCTTTAGGGTTTTTCCCATTTTGAAACTTTAAAATAATTTCTCTTGTTACTTATTCATCATTTCTGTGTTCATACATAGGAAAAAAAAAATCCTTTTTTTTTTTTTCACAGAGGTACTGTGAAAAAAGCCAATTGAGCTGTTAGATAGAGTGGTGATCAGTTCTGTAGAAAAGACACCATATCTGTAATCCAATTAAATACAATTAGAAGATGCAGAATACAATGTAGAAAACCCTCAGCTTTTTTGGGATGGTGTCCGGATTCTGTTTTGCAGTAGCAGTGGTTGAACAGCTCAGGTTTAACTACTCGGGGGTGCAAAACACCAGTCTTATCCCTGCCTCATGCTCACAAAATGAGGCTCCTCCTCACAAAAGCAGTAGGCTGGCTAGAGTTGTCCTGGAGGAAAGACCTTAATTAATACACGCCATTAAACATTGGCCATTTAGGGTGCGTTTTCTTCCAGTAGCAGCTCTGTGGATAGAAGAGAATACCCTATACCTCCATGTGGATTACAAAGTCCTGCCAGAGACTGCTGTCCCACCAGCTCTGCCAGCTGAACTACTTGTAGAGTCGTTCCTGGGACCATTTCAATCAAAATGAACCAGTTGCAGTCCAGCGATTTAAACTCATTTTGAAGAAAGCTGCTTAGGGACCTGCGAAACTGACCTAACAGATTGCTAGTCTGAGAAAGGCCTTGCGTAGGGACTTTGTCAAACGGGTCAAGAAATACCATAATTTCTTTTGTTCCTTCAGAAATATCCAAGAAACCCTGCAGTACTATGGAGCAAATATTCTTGCTTCTTTTGGTAGTTGGCTTGGTCGCCCCCACTACAAGAAAGATATGGACGTGCTGGAACGTTTCCATAGAAGGGCCATGAGGATGATCAGAGGGCCAGAGCACCTCTCCTGTGAGGACAGACTGAGAGAGTTGGGGTTGTTCAGTCTGGAGAAAAGAAGGCTCCAAGGAGACCTTATGGTGGCCTACCAGTATCTTAAGGGGGCCTACAAGAAAGCTGGGGAGGGATTTTTTAGGGTGTCGAGTAATGGCAGGACTAGAGAGAATGAATTAAAAGTAGAGATGGGTTGGTTCAGACTGGATATTAGGAAGAAGTTCTTCACCATGAGGGTGGTGAGACACTGGCCCAGGTTGCCCAGAGAGGTGGTGGAAGCCCCATCCCTGGAAGTTTTTAAGACTGGGCTGGATGGGGCTCTGAGCAACCTGGTCTAGTGGGAGGTGTCCCTGCCCGTGGCAGGGGGGTTGGAACTAGATGATCTTTAAGGTCCCTTCCAACCCTAACAATTCTATGATTCTGTGATTCTGTCTTGCATTCAGAGGGGCACTTCTTGGGATGAATACGACATACGTTGTTTCAGGCCTCTCTGTTTATGGAGTCCTTTGAACAAAATCTTGGAATTAATTTCCTTGTTTGTAGTTCTGAGCCAATAGCTCTAGCCAGTTTGATTATCTTCCCTTTTCATCGCTCCTAACATTAAGTCTGCAAGAACAGGCATCGTCTATAACAGGGCCCGTAAGAGATGACTGTTATTTATGCGATTATTCCAGAATACCCATGTCTATTTTTTATATACTCTGCTACATAATGCAGACAATAAAAATTGTTGCTGCTGCTAAAGATGATGTGCCATGAAATTAAATAATAAACGGAAATAAATTAGGATTATAGACACGATGCCAGTCACAATAAGGTAAATGACTCTTGTGACTAACGGGAATTAAAAGTGTTCAGCAGCCATTATTTTGACGTTTTGTTAATGGTGTGGGAATCTTGCTTTAGCCATCCAATTAAAAAATGTGAAGTCAATAAGCAGAGATATTTTCTGTTCTCCTTTCTATTGTTTAAAAGTTTGAATAAACAGAATCGACACATCACTAATGATCATCTCAAAGCTGAGAACAACTTTTATGTAGGAAAATGCTGAGAACATCTATCTTCGTTTAGAGATTTGTAATGGCTCATTTTGCTGTGTTCCTGCATGTAGATAGACGTAACTAGATAAATTATTATTTCAGTGTATGGTTGGTTAGTTGTCACATTGGTTGGCTAGTTGTCACTAATATTAAATTCCTAGCAACTGGAGATTTATAAGCCTTCCACAACATACCAACTTCTCTCATAAGAATTTCCTCTCATTGCAGGACAAATCTAATCCCAAGCAATAAAAAAAATCAGTTTGCGTACATTCTTTCTCCTTCCCCTCCTTACCCAGAATAGAAATTCACCGACACCACAGGTATTTTTAGCTATAAATGTTAATCACAGGGTTTTTAAATACAAAATGGGTAACTCAGTTCCTCTTTATTCATGTAAATACAATACACTCACAAATACATGCACATCTTTATCTATCCAGAAGAAATTTAGATCTAAAGATTAATAGTATACTGGAAATATACTGAATGTAAATGAGTGCATTCTTGGGTATAATTGTGAACAAATTATCTCTCCTTCCTGCTCCTCAGCATTTTGGCAGAATGATTACCTAAAAGAGATTTGATAAAATGGTGTTATTTCTTGCATTTTTTTCTCCCTTTGGATGATTGTGAATGCAGTTTCAGATGACCAAACCAATTGAAGAACATTTTATACTAAAAAACATCGCCTTGTATCCCATGGCCTTTGAGCAGCTGGGATTGACTGTTCCTACCCTGGTTTTATTGGTAAAACAGAAATAGTGAGCTCAGCAAGCTGAATTTGATGTCTGAGGGCGAGGGCAGGGCTGTGTGTCTGGGTGTTGGGGAGGAGAGTGGAGAAAGGAGATCCTCTCCTTCGCTGCCAGCGGGTTGCTGCACTTAGTTTTTATCACATCATCTTGAAGACTGTGCCGTGCACAGTGTAGTAGCGAGTGAGCGCTGATTTCAGTAATTCCATCAACACCGTGACTGAACTAACAACAGTAAAAATAGGCCCCACTTGGCTTTCTTCTGACTAATTGTAAGTCCAGAGCAGGAATTGAACAAATTCTCCAAAGCTGGTGCCCTAGTGAGTCACTCCTAAATTACACACTGTTTTTCAGGGTATACTAAGGTACACTAGATCCTAACTAGTTCCTGGAAAAATATATTTGTTCTTGCTTTGCCGTGGTGTTTATCTAAAATAAAAATATTTTATAACAACGTAATGTCAATAAAAATACTGACTCAGGGCTCTACACCCAAAGTACATATTTTGCTTTGTGGTGATAAGAGGTTATGACATTTAATTCCAAGCCAACTTTTCACATATCTCTATTTACTGTTCACATGTGTGTAGTCAGATCAAATACTACACATTGTCATGGGTAAAATGCCTTGTACCATAAGGCAGAGTTTCTCTGTACTGGAAATTTTATCTGCACATGCATGTATGTGTGTATGTATGTGTACATGTGCAGGAATGAGAAGGAAGTTAGTCGTTGAGAGAAATCCCGCTCCGCTGTAGGCAATCCCATTATGTTCCATAAAAGGAGTTCTCTTTTTGAAGGCTTTTACCCCTACTGCTTTCACTGGAAGTCTTTTCCAAATCTTGAATGCTCTATAGGTTAGAACTCTTTCTTCTGTAAGCAGAAAGCCTAAAATACTAATGACTAATTTTATTATCTTATTTTCTGATATTCTTTTTTAACTTGAAGAGTTCTTTTTTGTTCTTGGTGTTTATCCCTTATCAGGATTATAAGGATATGCTCAGTTTCCACAGATCTGTTCTATATTCTTGCTGTTTCTATTACCAAATAAAAAAAATTAATCTCTTTGAGCCTTCTCATGTGAAAGACAAATTTCGTATTCTTCTTGTAGTCCAAGTAGTCCTCCTCTGGATCTGTGTTAGGTTTTTGAATGTAGGCATTCAGAACAGTTCTAGTATTGTTGCATGGGATCTATTCCTAATAAAAATGTATCTGGCGACGTTTCCTAGGATTCCTTTTGCCTTTTTCTCACCTGCAACACATGACAGTCTACTATCATTCTATAGTCATCTTTAAGTCCTTCTTGGGCATTTCTAGCTGACCAGCTTCTGGTTTACAGCAGAATTTTAAGACTTTCTGTGTTATACTATTGAATGAGAATCCGTTCCTCCATTCTTCTCCAGCATACCAGAACATTGAGAAGTTTACAGAAACTGTTTTACGTATTTCCAAACAGTTGTGTTTAGGAGTTGCGAAACAGAATTTTAAGCCACGCGCTAATGGAGAGCTACAGAAGTCGGTGTGATAGAGCACGTGTATGGGTAGTGCTGAACTGGCATTGTGCCTTGTGCTTCTAAAGCAGTCAAAGGATTGACTGTGCAGTAGCTGTTAAACGTACCTTAATCAACTACATTTACTTCTTGGAAAGAGTTTTTGCTACCAGGGGTATACACACCTATGAGTTGATAATGGCTCTGGCATGACAGGAGTCTAGAACTGCCCAGGGAATTTCCATGTTCAGTGTAATGCATTTTATTGAGCTTCCACCCTTATACGGAAGATTCAGCCAGTTACGCCTTTTTGTTTTTTCACTGTGTCCTTTTACTTACAGCTTTAAGAAAAAAGTAAAAACCAAAGCAAATAGTTACATAGCTGTAAATTTACTATTAATTTCCAAGTAGTTATTTTATTTCCCATCCTGAGAGGTCTCCTAAGAGCAACACCCTCACAGTTGTTTGGCTTAAGAATATCTGCCAGACTTGTCCCTGGTCACCACCAGCCCTTCTTCTCTATTACCTGGTATTTTTGTAGCCATTTACACCATAGCAAGCCTGTAAAAGAGCAAAGTAAAAATAACAGCAACGTCTTGGATGAGGCATGAGTAAATACAGTAATGCCAGAGCCCTTGTGGAAAAAAATAAAAAAGAATAAAAGGCAGGGGAGTGTTTTCTACCATGCTTTATAATGTATTCAATCTGCATTCCCTTTTCAACAGAGCATGTCTCTCTCTGCACCGCAGATATAGCATTACTGAAATAGTGTTCTGTCACATAATTCAATATATCTAGTAAACCATGACAGCCATTAAGCATGAACACAATACAAAGCAAGAAAAATAAATTCAGAGGAAGAGAACAAATGATTTTTCTTGAAATCTTGAAATTCTCAACATAATATTCATTGCTAATTACTGTACTTCCCAGAGGGCGCACAACCTGGTATTCCCTCTCTCACTCTGCAATCAGAGATGGAACTGATATGGAAGAGGGGAGCAAAAGGACAACTCACCTTCACCAACTAACAGTTAATATCTTGTCTTTAGAAAGTGCTTAACAGCAGAAGTATCCCACGGTGAACCTGAGCCAGCTAATATGAAATCAGCCTCCAATTTACACTTGCTTTTGATAGATGAAATACTTCACTGCCCTCCCTCACAGTTTCAAAATTACCATCTTCTTGCGTACACATTTTACACAGCTAATAACTATAGGAGATAAAAGACAGTGAGAATCGGGTCTGTTATCTTCTTTGTGTCTTTAATGATTTAAGAGGAATCCTTAGCATTGGGTTAATAATGTTTTTCAGATGTTTGAAATTACATCAAAGGAAGCATTTGGGTTTGCTGACATTTCAGGATTTTGGAAGACTATCTAGGTCTTTTTTTCTCCATGTGCTCTCTGAAATAACTGGCAGTCCCATTTAATAATTCTTGACATGCTGAAAAGTTTGGCAAGTTCAGAGAAAAATGTCTTTTAAAAATAAGTATTGATTCTGACCATATTGTCCTTAGCAACAGGAAGGAACAAAAAGCGGTGTGGGTGTGCTCTTAACCCGGCTGGAAGGATATTAAATTGTTGTGCTATGTTTTACTGCATTTTGGATTACTGCAATTATACAAAAATTCAAAAAAATCAACTACATCATCTTTAAGAGTATTGAAAAATAACTTTAACCACAACTGTCCATAGCAGTACTACAGATTTCCTGAATCCACCTTCTGCAGCAGATCCAGCTGTCTTTCCAGAAAGGACACTACCTTTTGGCAATAGCATCAATATAACTGTTGGGACTGTGGTCAAAGGATGCTAGAAAGTTGTTTTTATATTTTCTTCCCTTACTAGCTAATGGCTGAAAGTCATGTAGAGGAAATGTAAAGGTTCTGCAATAGGGAAATGCAGAACATCTTTGGAATAAACCAGTGCTATGTGGATGAGAATATGACATTTAAAACAGCTGTGCTTGGTTTATTCCCCATCCCTCCCCAGGTAAAGCTTCAGGGGGATAGAAACAGCTTTGATCAAGAAAAGGGTGGAGAGAGAGATGCTGGGCGACGGAGGCTACGGGATCGGTTTATATTCTAATCATTAACACCCCCAAAGGAATGAAAGCTATCCCCAAAATCCATATTGCCTGTATTGCCAATTTAGAGTAGGTCATGCCACCTGAGATAATTAGGTTCATTTAGAGTGGGTACTCCCGGAGGCTGTGTCTAAATATATGAAAATGGGCTAGAACGTCTCAGCTGCTTATTAGAAATGGGTGTTCTCTGGTCTTTCCCTTATGAGACGTGATGGTGCCAATGTTACCCTTATCCGATGATGGCAGGTTTCCTGGTGCTCTGAATCCCTAACAATTTGGTTCTTTATGTGAATCTCTCTCATCATTACTAGCCACAAATAATAGCTTTATGTTATTGATTTTATAGATTGTCATTGAAGTCTTTTATTGTGTCAGTAAATTCTCTCTTCTTATTGGGTGCTTGTAAGGTAGCTCTTAACCTGCTAACCAACGAGCTGCTGTAAGAGAGCAAATTTACTGAGTTTGCCAACTGTGGCTTCAGAAATACATACAAAAACCTTAAGAACCTCCATCTTCTTAGGAGAAATCCCTTATATAATGATAGCTTAGCTTTTACCTGGGAACTGCCTCCACCAGATGATATCCTAAGTTATGAAGAAGTGAAAAATCTTAAATTGAGAGTTTTCAGTGTAAATCAATTTGATATTAAAAGATTTCAAAACATTTATGCTAACAGAGGAAGATCTAGTGTATAAAACACTTGTCTGTCGTTTGATGTTTGGAAGGCACTCCTCACGAACTGTTTTTAATTCCTTCTTAGTTGCAACATTAATAACCAGAGATGAAAAGCTGTAAGTTTGGCTGTTGAGCCAGCGAAAAGTCAAAGGAGATGTTTTCAGGGAAAGGTGAAACTTTCAGCTTTTGTATAACGTCAGTCGCAATGGTATTGTTTCCCTGGGGCTATTAGCTTGGTTTTACCTTGACCTTGAGCTGTCATTCCTGAGACATTACATCATTGATTTGGCAGTAAGGACATAGAAACTCCACAATTATTTCAGAGAAGTCATTATTTTCCTTGACAACTGTTTCATTTATCTGCTTACTCAGTATTTCTCATATAATCCCCAAAATTTAAAACAAACCTGTAATTTGCAGTTATTTGAGATTCTTGAATAATCCAATTATTTTCAAAATAATAATTATTTATTTGTTTCATTGGACTCTGCCCCTGCATTTTGGTGACCCTCTGTGTCTCGCTTAAAATCTAGTTTTTTGCATGAGTCCCTCTCTTTAAGACTGGGACCTAAATATGTCAGCACTTTAATCGGCAATTGCAGATTTTTTTTTTCTTCTTTTTCTGAATTAGTGTTACATGCAGATGAAATATTTTGAGGAATTAGATCTAAAGTGTTCCTCCAACTTTTATCGCAAAAAATTTTCCACTCAACCGCAGAAAGTCATCTTCTTTGGGCACCAGCTATGTGCTGAAAGTATTCTAACGGCTCCCTAACAGTGGTAGAATTTATCCTCCATGATAAGTTAATTTGTGCCTGTGAGTGTACATGTGTGAAAAGGGAAGGATGGAAAAATCTGGTTTTTATTTTCTGAAAGCAAGAAATGGCACCAAATGAATATTTACTCAAAGTCTTCACGCTTTCTTCCTTGAAAGCACTGTTATTACAGCATACGAATACTATGTAGCTTGGCTGTGACAGGGATGCTTTGTTATTATTGAATGATGGGGAGAGCACTACCAACGCAGACAGTCTTAAAACATTTTGAAAGGTCTTGTGAAGCTGGGGAAGAAATTTCGAAAGGGGCCTCTTGTTCCTTGGAAAAGATTCAAATTGCATTGCTTTCATGTCACTTCACGCTAGAAGTGAGCAAAATATTTTGCTCAAATAAGCAAAGAGGCTAACCAATATTTGTGCACAGAAGAGATTCTATGGGTTACTATGGCTCCCAAGCTGAACACGGATCGACAGAGGCACGCTGCTATGAAAAGGAAAATGTATAAACAGAACCCTATATCCCAAAAATGTGAAGTAATCCCCCCGCTCTGCGCTGCCGTAGCAAGGCTTCAGTTAGAATTCTTTGTTCAGTTCTGTGTTTGGCTCTCCAAGACGGGCAGAGGAGTGGCTGAAGAGCACGTAGAGGAGAGCAGCAACAGCAATTTGAAGTCTGGAAACCATGGTATGTGAGGAAAGAATATGTGACTTGGATTATTTTTTTTTGCCTGAAAGAAGAGAAGAATCAAGGAATATGGTGTGGAGAAGGAATGTGGTAAATAAACCGTTAGCAAAGAGGAAGGGAATAGTAAGTTTTCCTTGTTTGTTGTAGATAGATTGAGAAATAATAGCCTTAAATTGCAAAAAGGAGGAGTTATATTAGATATTTAGAAAAAACTTCTAAGAAGATGAATAATGAAGTACTGGAATAAGCCTTGGGGAACTGTGAAGTTGAAATAATTGGAGTTCTTTAAAAACAGGTTTAACGAGTGTCTGTCTAAACATACGTATCTGATCCTATCTTAAAGCAAAAGTGCCTGTTACCCCTGTGATTCTATGTTCACTTAAAATGCAAATTTTAGGCACAATGACTGAATATATGAATTTGCATCATATAACATGGTATTAGATTTTTTTTTTTCTTAACTGAAATATGCGGTTAAGGAATATTTTAGATACATAATCTAAAAATAATAATTTTAAAACTTAGAGTTTTACTCAATGTAATTGCAAACTTATTACTTTTGTTTCCTATAAACCTGTTCGTTTCACAAGAAACTGGATTTTAATTTGATTAAAAATAAACAAACATCAGGGTGAATTTTAGTTCAAATATTGTTTTGCACAGCTACAGGAAAACCACTTATTCAGACAGATCTATTTTACATGGACTATTAGTTCTCCGCACATTCTTTAGTTCACCAGGCAACTGAAACAGCTAGTGCCTTTGTGTGTGCGTGTGTGTTAGGAGCAGGACAAAATTTTATTGCAAGAGAGTGGTCAGAGGATTTGGGTTTTCACGATATTGCGGTAGGTTACAGCAGTGGTCTGTGTCTTTGCCTGTGGAGTCCAGCCTGGCTCATTGCAGCCCTCCTGTTTCTTGTTGATCCCACTGGATTCCTGCTTCCTTCTGCTGTTCTTTTTTTTTTTCCAGGATGTCAGGTAATATTTTGTGCCTGACCAGTCCACTCCAGCAGTTTTGTGAAGGACCCTACATCAGCTTGGTAAAGTTATTCCCTCTTGCCAACAAAGCATGCAGGGGACTTCGGTTTCTGGGAAGGAACATTTGATACAATCATCAAATCATGGAATTGCTTAGGTTGGAAAGGACCTTTAAGATCGAGTCCAACCATTAACCTAACACTGCCAAGTCCACCACTAAACCATGTCCCTCAGCACCGCTTCTACCTGTCTTTTAATTACCTCTAGGGACGGTTACTCCACCACTGCCCTGGGCAGCCTCTTCCAATGCTTAATAAGCCTTTCAGTGTAAAAATATTTCCTAATATCCATCCTAAACCTCCCCTGGTGAAACTTGAGGCCGTTTTCTCTTGTCCTATCACCTGTTCCTTGGGAGAAGAGACCTCCGTCTGGCTACAACCTCTTTTCAGGGAGCTGTAGAGAGCGAGAAGGTCTCCCCTCAGCCTCCTTTTCTCCAGGCTGAACACCCCCAGCTCCCTCAGCCGCTCCTCACCAGACTTGTGCTCCAGACCCCTCCCCAGCTTTGTTGCCCTTCTCTCAATGTCTTTGATGTGATAGAACAAGCTGAGCTGTGGTAGAAAAAGCAATACCCCATGGGGTGGAAAAAATGTTCTCTGTTCTGTCTTGTATTGAAGGCTCCTCAGATTGTAAACGTTCTGCAAGATACAGGTCGTAGACTGACTGAGGAGGTCAGGGAATGATGGATAGCTACTGTGACAAAAGAAGATTCCTTTGTCAGCTTCCCCAAATAGCTCTGTCCTTTGAAACGAGGTTGTAACTATTAGTATTATGATACTTTGGGCAATACTAGTCCCATGAAGATTGAGTCTGTACCTACCATTGCTAATATGAAGCTAATATGCAAGAGTCATGAGGCCATGGAGGGAAACTAAGGAATGGGGACAAAGACTTGAAGACACTTAATAGGTTTATTTAGCATCTACACTATGGATGTGTCCCTAAGTCTAACTAATAGCAGTTAGGTTATTTTTGAGACTGGAATGGGCCCGAGTTATCCACTTTTCTACAATTCCAGTTATTTCGTGGGAGTTAGCCTGGAGAAACAGGAAAGATAATTTAGTTCTTCCTCTTCTGGTATTAACTGACTTTTTTCTCTAAAACATGCTGAAGAGTCATAGAGCTATTGTCATGCATGCCATATGAAGAGTTCATAGCTTTTTGATCAGTCTGTAAATAATAGTAATCTTTGCATCTTAGCTTGTTCTTCTCCACAAGTGAGATGTGACTTTCATTACGTGATTTCAGAATGGAGTTAATTACATGATCCCATTGAGTAAACACAAGAGCTTGTTTTGATTCTACCGCCTTCAGAACTATGTAGATGCAGCCATGAAGTCTGGCTAGTTGGGCTAGGTTTCAAATTAACTGCTCAAGAATAATACCTTCTATGGATTTATATGTATGGACGAAAGGACTGGAGATGCATCTACACATGGTAGTTCTAGCCTTTTCCTCTTCTGAATCAACTGATCTTCCATGAGAAGCACATCAAGAGCCTGCCTTATTTCCACATCCATCTATGGAGTGATAAATCTGCCAAATTCCTCTTTTTTTTCCAGTCTAGATAATCTTAAGGATAGCGTAGTAATACAGTTGAGTGGTTAGAGTTCTCCTACATAAAGGAGAAACAGGCTATAGAAGAGCTGATTGAAAAGGAGGTCTCCAAGGTTTTGCATTTTTTTTCCTAGAAAACTCCAACAACATCCAAGAGTCATTCTTCAGCAGGTAAAATACAGGTAAAATCTGTTTAATCGCTTCTACAAGTTTCTCCTGTCTTTTTCCATCAGCTCTGTCGAGATCTGATCAAAGATAAGTTCCTATTGGCACAGAAACTCCAGGGAGGCAGTTTATGTGTTTGGGCTTAGAGCAGTACTAAAGACAGCTCTGTTCCTTGGTATGGCTCTTTGGGGGAGACATCCAGATTCTGAAGGAGTCCACTTCCTTCCACAAGGGATCTAATAAGGATTTATTTTAAAGAAGATTACTCTCCAGGGATCTGTGAAAAGGCAAGAGCTGTTTGTTGTCCTCAGCTGGATTTAAAATGTTGATGGAGAATATCTCCATTCAGACTTTCAAGTGGGAATGGAACAACAGCATGAACCACTGGGAATACTAATGGAGCCTCTCTAAAACAGGATAAAGAAAAAGAAATGAAGTGATCTTTTTCTAGATCTCAACTCAAATAGGTTGTCTAAAGCTGGGAGACTGAAGTGTTTCTTTCCTTGTTCTGACTTCTATGCTAACTATTTACTATCTGCATACAAACAACACAAACAGAAGTATATCATCTGTTTCCATAGGTTTTTATCCTGAAAATATTTTTTAAAAAGAGACTGAAGGATAAAAGAAGGATCAAACAGATGTACAATGTAAGGATCTTTTTTTTTTTTTTATGTTTCTGGATGTTGTATGATTGCTATCTCTGGGAATATTTTCCATGTTTATTTTACTATTTAAAATATTACAGTGTAATTGAAACGATCAAAATTACACATATATGAGTTGAGTAAGTCTTAAAAAGCCTCTCTCAGCTAGTGCCGGGGCCAGTAGGAATATTTCCACTTCAAGCAGAGCAAGACTAGATGGCAGCAGATTAAGAGAGTCACGATGGCAAGTAGATTTTACAGGTGTTCAAGTTTGGTTCAGATGTTCAAGTTCAGTTTAGATTCTGCTGTGCTTTATTTTTATGAACAGAATATTTTTTAAAGAGCTGATTAACTTGCAGGCGCACAACAATTAAACACTGGAAAGGACGCAGTATTTGCTTAACTCCCTGAGTTCAGAACGTTTATTTAAGGTCCGAAGGAAACTGAAATTTTTCAGAATGATTATGTCATAGAATCATAGAATTGTTAGGGTTGGAAGGGACCTTAAAGATCATGTAGTTCCAACCCCCCTGCCATGGGCAGGGACACATGTCAAAGATGGTGATTCAATTTCCTTTGGAAAAGTAATAATTAAAGTTCCAGCTGCAATGAGATATATAACCGCTGCCTTTTAGAAGCAGGTAGGGCAGCCTTATCCAATTTCCGTAGACATTTTTCCATTGACTTCAGACCCACAGAACAGAGATGTTGGGAACTACCCAAGCAGGCTTGACAGCAATTTCTTGTTCAAACCAGATTCACAGAAACTGTCGCTGCTAAAACTGTATCGAGGATATTAAGTTCAGAAAATTGCAACATCACAATGAACTCTGCCACTCACTGATCTTAAATGATTGACTAGACAATTTGGAAAACTGATTTTATCTTTTTCATGGGAGACATATAGGTTAAGATGGGCAGGGGTGAATTTGTAACATTTGTAAGGTTGTAATATCCTCCGTGATTTTCCCATTCTGAGGTGACATTAGGAGGTTTATCCCCCAGGAAGGCAGCTCGGAGTGCTCAGGTAGCCGTGATAGATATCGCGAAACTGGCGGGGCTCAAAGACATTGCTGATATTCTGGGAGTAAGAATAAGACCGATAAAATGCCTGTTACCTCCAAAACCTGTGGCAGGTTTCACACAGTAGTTCTGTGTCAGCCTTTCTTCCTCTGGTGGCTTCAATATTGGGGAAAAGTTCAGTCTACTTTGTTATGCTACTTTTCTGTACTTTTTAACAGGGGCTAGAAGCAAACCTAGCAGCATCTTCCCCCGGCAGTGCTTAGTTAAAAGAAAATAATTAATATTCTGTTTGGTGTTTTTTGAAAAGTAAAATGTCAAAAATATGGATTTTTGACATAGTTTACATGTAATTCTGTAAAAATGCTACGTGGGTTGACAGTTCTGCTGGAAATGTATCCTTCTGCATTTTAGTGCACTCACTGGCACCCAAAGTACCACGTCAATGCTCTGTTGGGAATATAATGATAAACAAACCATTTTCGGCACTTGAGCAAGGCTGGTGTCTTGCAGTACACACTCCCCACACTTCGTCTTTATTCTCGCTAAAAGCTCGATTTGCTCTGGAACATCTGTGTAGGCACCAGCAGAGGTAGAAAGCTGCAAATAAAACTTCGGAGGAAAACTTCTCATAATTATTTTCCATTGGACGCGTAGGTATTTTACCACTTGCTTTCGTGAAAATTGCATCATGCTGTGGTAAGACAGCCTTGCCTAAAAATCAATGGCAGAATAACTCCTTATCCTCTCTTGGTCAAGATGAAGATGTAAACATAGCTTGTGAGTTTGTACACTCAATTTTTGTGACCATAAATCGATCTGCTCTATCTGGGGCTGCACAGTTGTGATGCATATGTAAATTGTGACTGATGTATGTAGAGCCCGACAGGGACAAACAAACACAGAGCAGGTTGGACTTGTGTGCTTACTGGGGCTTAAATTTGATGCTGAAGTAGAAAGCTGTCAGACATGGAACAAACAATGGAAAACACTAACACTTTTTATCACTCTGGAAAAAATATTTTTGCTTCGGATGTTTTACACATGCCAAAGGAAACATACAGGATATATTGCTCTGGTTGCTACAAGTAAAATATTCTGCTTTAATTTTTAAAAGGTTAAGTAACCTTGTAAAATTCACAGATCAGCAAATGCTGGAATTACCCTGTAACCATCTGATAAATATTAGAGAATGTGACATGGCTGGATGAGAGCTAGTACAGGTTCAGGAGAGATTGTGACCTTGGACAGGAGAAGACAGTGTATAGGATTATCTGTCTGTTTACAGAGATTGTCCAGCGGTCCCTTTGGGCATCCCAAAGGAACTGTACCACTCACGTGAAACCAGGATAAGAATAAATAAATTTTGTAAATTCTGAAAGGATTTAGACATAGGTTTGATACTTTGAAAATGTGTAGTGAGGAAGGTGACCTTAGGCAACTTGGACATGCTAATACTGCAACCTGAGCTTGAAATTTTTCCAGGAAAAAGGAAGGGAAGAGGTGAGGAAGGGATCTAAGTACCTGAATTTTCTTGTAACTCTTATCCCACATGTTTGCCGGGAGCCTGTGGGAAGAGGACAGATTTTCATGTTAAACTGGGACCATACTTTCCCTTACAGGGGGCGCTGGAGTGGGAGCACAAGCATGAGTATTGTAGGTAAAAAAAGAAGTATTTAGAAGTTTGATAATCTAAGAGACAACGTAACTGTTCTACAAGTGGAGCAGCTGTGTGAAACGTTGATGCTAATCAGAGGGGAGAAATAATTAGAAGGAGAGCAGGGATAACAAATCAGTTCAGTACACTTAGTTCTATGCCAGGTGGTGGTGTTGGAACGTACAACCTCACAAATGAAAGCAGCATTCTGAAGGTGTCATTAAGGAACAAAAGAGTTAATACAGGGGTGAAAGGGGCCTTCTTGTACCATCAGGACTTTACCTGGACACTGAACTCCTTCTGCCACAACCAGTAGCCCAGCCGGGACTTGAACCAACACTATCTTGCACCGCATCTATTGAGCAAAGTCCTCTGAGGATGTCCTAGTCTCCCCAACGGATCAGAATTGCTGAGATACAAAGCTATTGGGAAGAAAAAAGAGAACGGGAAAGAGAGAGGAAAGAACTGTTACCTTTTCCCTGTTCCCTCACCTAGAAGCTGCTTTGGTACTGCTTCAAAGCTGCTTACAAATTACTTGGTCTCATATATTTGCAATAACAAAATTCAAGGGTTTTTTTTGCTACTTAGAAATCTTAGAGTAAATCTGAGTCTACTGAAAAGGGGACAGGACACTTTTGAAAGTGTTTTTAAACACATTATCTCAAAACCGTGTGTTGGTATAAAATTGTTTCTGCATCACCTCTGACCACATTTGTATAAAATTGAAAGGTTTCCTGTTGAACTGAGATATGCTCTTCTTGTTTCATTTTTACTGAGCTTCTTCTATTGGCAATGCAGTCAAAGCAGTTTGTTGTTACGTCAAAGTAATTCAGTTGAGTCATCATTCAGGAGAGCCTACAAAGCCTGGGGAAAAAAGAGTACAGCAAACATAATACTCATTGACTTTTAAGTTGTAAATACAGCTATGTACCTTAAATATATCAGCCTTCAACTTTTGGCAGACAATTTATTAACTAGTGTTAGATTCAAAATTAATAGTCTTCATCATGGTCCCATTTAACTGGCAACTAAATCACGAAAGAGCATATACAGAATCGTACAACTAGGATTAGGGGAAGGGACCTTTAAGTTCATGAAGTCCAACCATTAACCTAACACTGCCAAAACCAATATATTGTAGTCCCTTGAGAAATTAAGGACAACCAGTGAATGGATGTTGGCGGTACACCGCAGCATCCATTCTAGTCTGCAACAGTTCTGTAGTATCTGTGTAAAATAATATCCTTAGTGCCCTTTCAGACCAAAGTTCAGCGTGCTCTTGCTGCTGTTCCCATGTTTGTTGAGTGAACGTGCAAAGGGGTGAAGCCTGCGAGGAAATCCAGAGGGTGGTGACCCAACTGGCTGTCACAAGGCAGACTGAGTTTCAGATTTATGCTGTTTACATTGCTGAAGTGTATGTGCTCACCTCATCTTAGATGTGAGATACCATGAAGTTATATATTCCTCAGTGAAAGCTATATATACTTCCTTCTTTGCATTTATTACAGCATAACAGCATACATGTAGTTAATCAGTGGAATAGCTGCTGTGCACGGCTAATAACTGATGTATTTGTACCTGTACCTGTGCTCTGAAGGCACCCTTACCATGAGGAATGTATTCCAAAGACCTTCTAACTTTAGCACATTTGGGAGCAGGGTGTAAATTAATGATTTCCTCTTTAATTTTTTAAAGACTGCTTTGAAAATCGGTTAGCCGTTCATTTTTTGTTGGGCAAAATCATACGTGTAGCAATAAGTATTTGAAAATCAGCAGATACTTTAAAAAAGTAAATTAATGGTTTCTGTTTTAAAATGTCATTTTTACTTAATAAAATATTCAGGTACACAAATCTTTACATTTTCATATGCGTATTTAGGCATAAACGCTTGGGTTTTGTTCTTAACAAATTAAGGTCTCAGCTATTTTTGTTTCTAAGACAGCAGCACCTCAAACCGTTTGCATCACTTCCAAAATGACGTGTGACAGTGAATAGAATCATAGAATCATTTAGGTTGGAAAAGACCCTTGGGATCATCGAGTCCAACCATCAACCCCACTCTACAAAGTTCTCCCCTACACCATATCCCCTAACACCACATCTAAACGACTCCTAAACACATTCAGGGATGGTGACTCCACCACCTCCCTGGGCAGCCTATTCCAGTGCCTG
>VWZL01005271.1:77321-108816 GCA_013396915.1 Stercorarius parasiticus | reverse complement strand
TTAAACAGAAATGGTCCCAACACCGAGAATAGTGTTTATGCTTTATAAATTTCCTTCTTAATAATGAATGTGAGTGAGCGGAGTCTCTCCATGAGGAATTCCTTTAGCTAAAGTTTATCTCCTTGAACAAAATGCGAACACCCGTGACATCCCTCAATCGGTGTGAGAGGGAGCCATCTCCTGGTGTCATTTATATTTTCCTGAGAAATGACAACGCTATTGCTACAAAAAGACAAGAAATGGATAGGGAGAGAAACCTGTTTTGCATGCAATGCAATCAAGTATAATTGAAATTTGTAAGAATTTCCAATATCCTCTTACTTTAGATAAATTCAGCCAAATTGTAATAATTTGTGGGCTTATTCTGATCTACTACACTTACATGAGGTTTACTCCTACTCTGTGCAATGACAAACAACCTGCACTAACACGTGCTTTTAAAAACAACTGTTGAATATCTTCTCAACATGCCTAATGAGAATCACTAAACATATCCAAACTAAGGTGCTGGTTTTCGGGGCACGTCAGGTGTGTTATTTGGCTTGTGAAGAGAGAAATTAAGACATGACCTAAGTGGGTTTCAGGCTGAGCTCATTACCTCAGGAGAGGTTTTAAATGCAGATTGCTTAAATAGAGGCTAACAGGACAAGAAAAGTGTTTTCAGTACTGTGGGAAAGGGCAAAGTCCTGCACCCATGGAGCAATAACCCAAGCACCAGTATATACTGGGAGATGACCACCTGGAAAGCTGAGGGTGTCCTGTGGGCACCAGGCTGAACACAGCCAGCAATGTGGCCCTGCGGCAAAGATGGCTAATGGTATCCTGGGCTGCATGAAGAGTGGTTCCGGTGGGTTGAGGGAGGTGATCCTGCCCCTGTTGGTAGGGCCACACATAGAGTTGTGTGTCCAGTTCCGGGGGGACTTCATCAATTTGCGTGAAAAATTGGATGGAGGGTGTAAAGAAGATGGAGCCAGGCTCTTTTCAGTGGTGACCAGTGACAGGACAAGAGGCAATGGGCACAAACCAAAACAGGAGGTTCCTTCTGAATATCAGGAAACACTTTTTTACTCTGAGGGTGACTGAGCACTGGCACAGGTTGCCCACAGAGGCTGCGGAGTCCCCATCCTTGGAGATATTCATCCTTGGAAATATTCGAAAGAACGTGGTCCTGGGCTGTAGGTGGCTCTGCTTGAGCAGAGGAATTGGACAAGATGACCTCCAGAGATCCCTTCCAGCCTCAGCCATTCTGTGATTTTGTGAGTCTGTGAAGTAAATGTTGAAATATTAAATTTTTGTCAATGAAAAAATATTATATATAAAATATATATTTGTTTATTAAAGATTTGGAAGTATAAGGCGGGGGGGTGGAATTAGATGATCTTTAAGGTCTCTTCCAACCTAAACCATTCTATGATTCTATATTATTCAAATCTTGAAAAAGTTTGTTTTATTTCCAAAAATGAAATTTTCCCTGTAATTCTAGTTTTGTGACTTTGGTAGATTGTCATCCAGGTTTTTAAATTCACATGCTTGTGTCTTATTCAGGAAAAAAAAAATGTTCTCAGATCCTGCTAGTATTGAGGGTAGGATCCTAGAAATAAAATCAATTGCATGGACCACATGGAATTAAATCTTTATCTCATTTTTAATATAATTAGGTAGCTATATAAGCAAACATGAAAAAGAGGATATTTGATATCTGTTTTTCCAGAATTCTGTGTTGAAGGCGCTGTACAGTTTATGCAATACAATCACATATTGATCTCTTTAAGATCTGTTACTTCTTTTTCCTTTGACCCTCAGGTCACATTACCTGGTTGTAACTCTTGTTTGATTGCTCGTTGCGCCCCGGTACAGAGCATTTGCAGTTTTCATGCTCTGGGAACCGTGCACCTCAACATGAAAACATTTGCTACTGAGGTAGTTTCATAACATCGTGGTTTGTGAACAGATGTGAACGAGACCAGGGGTACCAGTTGTGCTTTAAGCTCAGGAAGACATGATGGGACAGACCCCCTGGAGCAAGACCTGGTGGGAATAGCAGGGGCTCACTACGCAGGTCCGTGGGCTCTAGGAGAGCACACTCAGGGTCTCTGCTCCAATTGTTTGCTGTGAGGGTGGTGAGCCCCTGGCCCAGGTTGCCCCGAGAAGCTGTGGCTGCCCCATCCCTGGAGGGGTTCAAGGCCAGGTTGGCCGGGGCTTGGAGCAACCTGGGCTGGGGGAGGTGTCCCTGCCCAGGGCAGGGGGGGTGGAACTAGATGATCTTTAAGGTCGCTTCTAACCCAAATCATTCTATGATTCTATGATTTAGAATCATTCTATGATTCTAAGATTTGGCTGTTTTTCTGAGAAACTTCCATTTCATAGAGCTCCAAGCCATATGTTACTGGATGGAATTATAAGTATATGGAAATTGTCCATTTGTGAGTATGGCAAAGTTCCTGTATTTGTATCCCATCGACTTGAAAAGCAAGTTGAAAGGACTGAACTGATGTTGCTTTTGGTCACAGGGGGCTGGGAGCACAAAGCACCTGTGCCGGGGCTGCTAAGGATTTCTAGCCTAAATGGCATCACATTGACATATGGCGTTACTGAGATGATCATTCTGAACGCTCTTCATAAGCATAATATCTCCCTGGAGGGGTTCAAGGCCAGGTTGGACGGGGCTTGGAGCAATCTGATCCAGTGGGAGGTGTCCCTGCCCAGGGCAGGGGGTGGCACTGGGTGGGCTTTAAGGTCCCTTCCAACTCTAGCCATTCTATAATTCTATATTAACACTGCTGTGATCAGACTAGCAGAACTCAGACTGTTCTCAGAGGACTTCTTAATTGCTATCACTTCAGTTTTCTTAAAATCATTTTTCTATCAAGGAGTGCTTAGGAGGGCCCGTGGGTCTAGAAAGGTTCTATAAGGTTATTTTGCTGCAAGTGAAATTCCTTGCCTTTTCGATAATAAGATCAGCAAGACTGTCTTGGAGTGGCTGTACTGATTTCAATAGGCATTTATTGAGATAACTTTCCCTGAGTTTTAAGAACAGGCTTTCCCTGAAAACACCTCTTTGTATGTTGAAGCTTAATCTGAATAATATAACAATTGAAGGTGCTCTATTCCTTCTCCCTCAAGTTTTCACCCCCGAAATATTTAATGGTAATGCACCTTAACTACCGTTGAGGGTTTCCTCCTTTTTTCCAATGGTTTTAGTCCCCGCTGTGACTTTAAACCCATTGCCTAAACTATCATAAAAATAACTGCATGGTTTCTGAAAAAAATTAGGTTTATTATTTTTGAACAAAATATCTACAATGACGTGGGTGACACCATAAATTTCACATATTTTAACACTTCTGTCTGCAGAGAATGTCGGTTTAAGTGCGATATGATACTGTAATACAATAAAAAGGAATTTAATCAAATCCATGCACAACACATTTATAGAGTATTACCAAAAAAGGAAGTACTTTGAGATGAAATTGCCATCAGACAGAATTCACAGGAGAATATTTTGAAAACTCACAGACAATTTATTAATACACTATCATATGTTTTTCTTTTTTCTTGTTTTAGCCTTTAAAAAGCTGGGATCACTAACACACAAAGTACTGTATATTATGTTAAACCTTTAGGTCAAAAGCTTATGGCACAATTTCTTTTTATACAGCTCACGATTACACATTCATGGAACATCAGTAGCTACTGGAGTCCGTTTCGTCTGGTAACAGCACTCTGTCATACATTAAAATACAAACATAAGAAATGTTTCTTGCATATTTCACAGAGATGAAAGTGAAGAAGTGCAGTAATATTCAAGAACGTCAAGAATACAGGACGAGCCAACTTTTTTCTGGCATTTAACCCACTGCTGCTAGCGATCTAACCTGCTTCCACACGCCTTCCCAACCGAGAGCGCTGCAGTAACTACTGTAGGTGTTGCGTGTTGCCTGAAGGCACCTTTTCCACAACCGCTCCAAAAGCGAATACCCATTTCATTATTAACAAGTAGCTTAGTTTGTGATTTATTTTTTTCTTCTTAGTTGTCTCAAAAAAGGAAAAAAAAGCCATGATGATCTGATATTGTTCTCATCTAAATAACCATATGATGGTACAGTAAGATGTAGATGAAGTTATTTTACTACCTCACAGGGATACTGTAAGAATTAATATTCGTTCGGCAGTTTCGCAGTTTAAGGCCAAATTCTGCTCTGTTGGATTAGATTAATTCCTATGATAGCTCAAATGAGAGCAGAAAGTCTGTCTATCTTTTGCAGCCAACCATCTCAGCTTGGGCTGGGAACTGTATAAAGAAATTCGTTTCCATCTAATATAAAATTATTGCTAAAAATAATACTTCTTTCTTAAGGTTAAGGAAGACTTTTTATCTTTCCCTACTGATAAAAATATAAGTTTTTTTACAGTTTAATATATTCTAATTTTATCTACATTATCAACCTACAGTTCTGTAAGGGGTTATAGTACAAAGTGGGAGCAATACTTTACTCCTGAAACGTAAAGTGCACATCTAAATCACCTAAATATAAGTCTTTCTAGTGGGGAAACAGAATCATCTCTCACACATCACGAAGGATTCTTTATAGAGCAGCCTATAAAAAGATTTTGGAACAAACTCTAAAAAGGAGAATCCAAAGAAAACCAATACATGATTGAGCTGAAAAAATAAAATCCCATGTCCTCCCTGAATTCCACTAACCTGCTTAAATTATAGTGCTTGCTGTCAAAACTTCTTGAAAGTAGAATGTGCTTTATTTTGATGTTAAAATAGCTAAATTCTAAATAGTCAAACAGCAGTATCCCTTCTTCCCTTTCTCTTTCAAGCCTCCTCTAGTTTATCAACATTATAGAGAAAAAATACAGCCCTCTAACTGTGCAAGCCTATATGGTTGATATTTGAATATGGTTTTAAAAATTAAATGTGTTTTACTATTCGGAAGTTAAGCAGAATTTGGTACCGTGGTAGGTGAGTATCTCTGCTGCATCTCTAAGGGATCGTTCTTATTCTCTCTCACAGTCCTGAACCTTTTGGCCTGTCGAGGGGTGACATTTTGAAGGGAGTATTCCTCCAGATCCTACAGTTTCTCCCTCAGTCTTCACTGTATTGCAATGGTCTTCTAGTGCCAGAGACCACCAAACCATGATCTGAGCAGCACTGAGTCTGCGCCTACGGTGAATAACGACTTGGAGCAAAGCTGCGTTAGCCTGTCACATAGGGGTTGTGCTCACAAGAAGCCTTCTTGTGTGGGCGCAATGGCTTTATACTAAAAGAGAGGGATTCAGACTCGATATAAGGAAGAAATTTTTTACAATGAGGATGGTGAGACACTGGCCCAGGTTGGCCAGAGAAGTGGTCGATGCCCCATCCCTGGAAACATTCCAGGTCAGGTTGGACAGAGCTCTGAGCAACCTGGTCTAGTTGGAGATGTCCCTGCTCATGGCAAGGGGGTTGGATTAGATGGACTTTAAAAGTCCCTTCCCACCCGAAGTATTCTATGAATCTATGACCTGTGCCCTGCAGAGCCCAGGTTCAGTGATAGCAAGGTGAAGTAGCTATCTACTCAGCCTAATGAATGGGCTCTTTTTTAGACACAGGAGAAGCCCTGCTAGGTACCATGCGCCTCAACCATTATTTCCTTGATGATTATTTTTCTTCCTCTCCACTGCCTCTTTCCCAGGACTGTAGCGTAAACACTGCAGTCTGATAAATATTGCAGAGTACCTTTCAAGTCTTGCATCTTCTTAATGTTATTCCCTGCCACTTCATTATACAATGACAAAAGGACCGTCTCCCACGCCAATCTCAGCTGATGCCAGTAGCTGTTGGTTCCAGCTTTGCAGAGAGGGCTGGTGTGCCAGCTGGCATTGAGGGCTTTTCCCCTGCTCAGTGGTGAGAGCAGGCGTTTGTGCCTTGGAGTTTCTTATCATCTCAACTGACATTTCTCTCTTTCTTTACCACGTGACTTTACGCTAAGTCATTTAGAAATAATCAAAATGAAATTTAAATTGTAAGTTCTGCTTTCTTTTGAAAAACACACTATTTGGCCAACTGCAGAGGCTTCTGTCAACTTGGCAAATGTTGTGGTTCTGGTAAAAAAAAAAACAGCCCCAAAACCATACTTTCAGGAGAGACCTTTGTTGCATTATATCAAATTAGAAGATATTCCCTGAGGGCAGCAGAATGACGTGCCGAATGTTATGTGCATTTGAAAACATCGCCACGGAACCATTTTCTGCTTTTCCTCTCTGTTTGATATACTTTTGGTATTAACAGATCGCTAAATCAAAAAAATGTTCTGGCAACACTGTAGAGTTTTCATAATGATGCTTTAAACATATTTAGGTCTCTTTATTTTCAATGCGCCCTGTTAGAAGACTGAGCCTTATATGTAATTTTCCAGTATAGAAGTAGGGTATGCTCAGCCTCCCAAGGTAATGGCCTGTGAAAGAGAAACAGAACTACACAGAGGAGGGGATCTACTTGCCACTGGCCAGGTCTCAGACCCTCTTCTTCTCTCCCACCATAGTGCATGGCTGAAGGGACGCATCCTGAGAGGTAACACTCAGCATTAGGTCCGGTCATTAAAACTACAGATCTTATTTATTTTAAATAGAACATGTAGGTAACGATCCATTAGGGAGGTCACAAAAGAATCGTAATGTAGATTTATGCTTTTTATTTTATATATGCTGTAATTATTCCTTAGGTTAGCATACTCTAGTCAAAGAGAAATACGGCACAAGGGTTCTTGCCCCTGACGGAGGTAACAGGTTCATATATGAATGAAGGATCTTGTCCTTCTTGCTTCGCAATTTACACTCCTCCTGACTCCCTGCTACCTTTTGCCAGCGTCGTAACCTAACCCCGCTTTTAACGCTTCCAAGATTTCCTGTCTGATTTCTCTATTTGAGAGCATAGACCTTTTCTGCCCTGAAGAGCGAAGAAAGAAATTAGGACTAAATTTGTTTAGCTCTGCTTTACTCAAATTTGTTAATGTTTTCAAAGCAAGGTAGCACTTCATGTGCGAGAGCAAGACTATTGAATGATAGTGAAAGACACAATGTGAACCAAGCGCTCAAGTGTCATAAACCAGAATAACTAGGAGTTATTCTGATCTGGCCAGCGTTTTTTTCAATGCACTTACCCCTTCAGTGGAGAATTCTTTATTGAATGCAAGTCAGCTATTTTAGAAGGAAAGAAGAGGGATGAGCCTGAAAGATAATGGCTCTTGAATATGGATCCAGCACTTCAAACATCCTTAAATAAAATACTGTTGACTTCACTGATAGCAGAAGCAAGTTTATATCCCTCTTCATACGATACAGCTAATTCTAACTTTGAGAGAGATGACTGTAACCCCGCTGAAACGTCAGCCATTAGTTCATGATACCCCCTCACACAGATGAGCACCTTTCTAAGTGAACAGGATGTTTTTGGAACCTGCACGTAAAGAAATCAACAACAAACAAAACACAACCTCAGCAAACAATAACTGTTTAAAGTGAACTGAATTCATTTCCGATCATAAATGAAGGAAAAAACAGAAAAAAATACTACTGCTTTAAAATAATGAGGATTATACCACTACTTTCTGACACGGCTGACCAAAATCTGAGCATTACTATTTTAGAATCTGTCTAACGAATCCTTGAAGGAAAACAACAGCAAACCCAACCACAGCCAAGGTCGCTATGTTATAATCCTCGGAGCAGAGTTACGTTGCTTCTGTTACTTCGTATGCACCATGCCTTTGGCAGGGCACCAGATGTTTGCCTCCAGCTGTATTTTGCTTTTGTATACACGATCTGAGCAACAACAAACCCAAAAATTTAAAACAGGTTCAAAATAAAAATATTTTGCAACGAGAAACAGCCTCAGCTACTGGACTTAAAGTACCCAGTAATTCTAAATGTCAGATTTCCATATCTTAGCATGTTTTTGTTTTTCAGTAGACGAGATTGGCTGAAGTAAACACTTTTGCCTACAAGCCCTGCCATAAATGTGATCTATTCTGTCATAATTCAGAGAAGGAACTAATATGAGCTACTTAATCCTAAAGAGGGAAAATCTCTAAAAGTTTTGATAATTGTTCTCCAATTAATTAATGTGAAGTACAATAAATGTAAAAGACCATCCAGATCCTTTTTCATGATTTACAAGAGCGACATGTTTTTTCCAAAGTTGTGAAGTGCTTCTTTACCAGTATCTAAGTCATATCAATATGCTTAAAAGAATGAGACAGAAAACTTGACACATTCACAAATTAAACTTCCTGTATTTATGTAACTTGTCGGAGATAAACGTGCATAAACACAGCTCTACTCGTCCTCCAAATGTTTCAGGGAAGCAGCTGACTATTTGCTTTTAGTTTTGGTCCAAGATCTCTTTGCATTGAATCAAAATGAAGCATTGCAAAGTTTTGATGCAATTTATCTATTTCAAAAGCTGTATGTGTTTTATCAATTGAGGAAAAAAAAAACCCTTCAAAAAGAGAAAAAGGTTTAAAAAATATTATAAGTTTCGATTATCAAAGTCTAGGTAATCAAAAGAAAAAAAATCCTTTGCAAGAATAAATCCTTTGCAAATTTTAATATATTTCCCATGTGATATGCAGACTATTAGGCTGTAGATACCTTGTGCTGTCTGAGATTATTTCAACATACACCTTCCAGGGGAATGGTAATGTGAAGTACACTGAATAAATCATATAACTTAAACTTGTCAAATGTGCTCATTGCAAAGCCACAGGTACTGTCCTTAAGACAAGAAAAAGTCCATAGAACTGTAATCTCAAATCAGTAAATTGTCATTATCTTGTAAAATTGAAATAAAGGTTACAAATACTAATCTATTCCGTTATACTGCGGGATTTAAGTAGGGTATTCTGGATCCATTTTTTTTTTAATTAAAAATACACCAGAATTAAAAAAATTGAAGGAACATCAGAGAGTACTGTACAATTATACCACTATGTAGCAGTATGTATAAATACTTGGCAGTAAAGCTTCAGCAGAGGGTGATTTACAATGAAAAAGTTAATATTTAGTTTGACACAGAACGTTTGCAATAGCACATGTATCTTCTCTGGGTGTCATTCTTCCATTCGAATGCAACCGGGCGTTGCAGGCCATGCAGGATCGTTGTGGTTTTTGTCCCCCCTCAATGCCTTTAACTCTCCCGGTCACTCTCGGATGCACATTTCTAAAGGAAAGCTTCCCGTCGAACTGCGTGTACCGCAGGCCTTAATCTCCTTATTGGTGAATGTCCTCATGCCTGATGATTTTGTAAATTACCCAATAAAAAATGTTGAAGATCAGAAAGGCCAACGGGAAACAAGCTCTGGATATTGTGTCTATCTTCTTGGCCCGGTCAACGAATACCTTTCTCATCTCTTCAGGGCTTTTTGGTGCAGCTTGAGCAGGATTGTTTGGCCCCTTTTGTGTCACTCCATCTTTTGCTTGCAGACACGGGCTCACTCCGTATGCTGTAAAACTAAACTGGCTGTCCCTTATGTCATCATCCTGTTGAAAAAAAAAAAAGAAAATAAAAGGAAAGAAAAAAAGCAGAAGTTTGTTTTATTTACAGAAATCTTACCAGCTGCCAAATAGCAAGTATTTCACCGTTACCTCAGCAACTTCTTGAATCCACAGTTTGTCTGAACTGGTTGAAATTTCAACCCTATCAGCATCTGTCAAAAATATTGCAGCAGCTTTAACAAGCACAGAATTTTCCTATTTGTTTAGAGGTTCTGGGATTTATTTAGAGAGAAGAGAAAGCTTGTTAAACTAGTGGTAGTCAGACACACAACTTTCGATTTTCTTTGGTTTTCCCCTTTTAGGGTAAATATCTGCAGCCTTCAACCGGGCAAACTTCCCCCTGCTCCTTTAGATAACAGCCGTTAACTCTGTACGTCGCTTAAGAAAATGGGATCCTGGCCTTGAGAGGTACTCCTCATCCAAGCACTAATGATCTTCATGTTAATTATACTAGTGACAATTCTGCCTATTTGGTCATTATATGTTTATTTCGTCTTATCTATATGCCTTATTTCTTCTGTTCCCCGTGAATGCATCAGATAAAGAGAAGAACATAGTTTAAAATACAGTGAACGAAAGCCAGGTTTTTCTTCTGACCCATTCTTCTCTCATTTCAGGGGAAAACTGGCAAAGACATTCTGAATTCAGGGAGCCATAAGGGAAAGCGGTTTTTAATCACGTGGCAAAGAAACAAAAATAGATGGTCTGAAGATATATATGTTTTTATAACGTGCATTTCAAGAATGTGGCTTCTGTCCAGAGACAGGTTTTGTACTTTTTTTTGCCTGGTTATAGGTATTCTCAAGTCATAAAGGAGGTACAAATGCAGGCAAATGAATGAGACATAGACCAGGGCCAAATTTCATTCTGAAATATATTCCAGTGTATTCCTTCACTATGTTGGCTACTCAAGGATAGTCATGTGATTTTGACGGCATTCACACTTTTTTTATTGCTGATTTTATATTCAGGATATCCTATTTTTCATGTCTAATTTAGCCTGGTTGCTTTAGGATTCTAGACTTTTATGACAAAAGTATTATGTGTATATACTACAAAGTATTATGACAAAGTATTACGTATATGTTATTTCTTAAATAAGTATTTTGGAAAATAATTTCCATAAGTATTAAAAAAAAGAATTGAGCAGCAGCCAATTTCCCTTCTGTAAGAGAATTTTTGATATTTTGAAGTTCTTCCTAGCTTAAATTAAAAGGGTAAAAACATTCATTTACCAAAGGAAATCAAATAATAAGTGTTTCACTTCAGTAATTCTGAAACATTCTGTTTTATATAAGCCTCTTACGTTGTACAAATGTAATTTCTTGATGAACACAATTTAAACCCAAATTTCTGAATTTTGAAAATGACGGTGGTGTTTGGAAAATCTGAAAAATGTTTTGGAATGGAGAATTAATTCTAAATATATTTAAAGTTTTGATTAAATAGTACTTGCTAGAAGAGCTGTAGTTAATTACTTTGCTTACAAAAATTCCAATGAGGTTTATTATCAATATCAGTTGAATAAGTTATCTACTAAAGAATGCAGATCAACTACTAAGTTTGAAGTGAGCCGGTTGGCAACCAGCATGAGTAGCCGGCAGAGCTGGAGTTACCGCCCAGCCGCAATACTTTTTCAGTTATGTAAATTGAATAAACTTATAGACAATAGAGTTCACTGAAACTACTGTGCTTCAAATCTGTATAAGAATTCTCCTATAAAAACAACAACAAAAAAAAGAAAAATTAACATGAAAGAAAAGGAGGAAAAAATCACTGACTGCAATATGGAAATGAATAACAGAAATACAGAATGATAGGATCAATATTTGATAACGTGATGAAACAAAGATCTAACTACTACATCTTCCTCTCCTGTCAGAAAAGAATGGGAAACAGCATCTTCATAGTAGTTGTATTCCAGAGAGTTGTAGTGTTATATTCCCATCAACAGAAGTTACAAATACACGGACTGTGAGAATTTACACTAAACTTGCCATTTCAACACCTTCATGCGTACAATTCAGGGTTTAAATCTTTCCATGATTCTCCAGATTACGCTTATGACTGTATAGGCTAAAAAGATAATAAAGTAATTCCTCTGAGTAGCAGCTTTCAGCTGGGTATGTTTTCAGCATGAGGCACTATATACTAAGACTTCTCTGTCTCTGTTCTATGCTTACCTGAACTGAACGATCCCCTAGAATGGGTTTAAAGGCCAGGTCTCTGAGTATTAATTTGTTTGCTTGGAAAGTCATTTGAAGGTCCTTCTAGGGGTCTAGCAGTTCTGCCCAGACTCTGGTGGATGGTGTCTCCTTGAGGGCAGGTGGGATGGTTGGAGCCTTCCAAGTCCAACCACCGTGCTGGGCTATGGACGTGCAGGGAAGAGCACCATCCAGAGCACTGTAACGTGCCAGGTACCACCATAGGGCTTTTTTGGGGGATACCAGCTGGAATATACAAAATGTGGCTCTGCAAGTTTTCCAGCAAGTTCATAATGCAGAAAAATCATTAATTTGGCCTCGGGTTCATACCTGAAGGTGCTTGTGCACAGCAGGAAATATGCAGGTACTCTGATTATGGACAGTAACTTTTGAGTGCTTTTTTGAAGGCATTTGAATAAAATGTCAGTGACACCCCATTTGTTTTTATCGTCTGACTTGACCACAGTCCCTCTTCTTGACTGGAAATATTTCTCATAATGCACGTGTCTGAATTCACAGCTGTTGAAATCATCTAATGGAAGTGCCCAGTGAGTCTTCCTGAAAAAGTCCTGCATTTTGGTCGAATTTGTTTTTTAAAATGGAATAAGAAAGATTTTTTTGGGTCTTTTGTGTATTTCTTTAGTGCATCATCACTAAAGAAAAGAAAATGAACAATTTCTTTTTGATTTTTGATAAAGCACTGAAAACCTCGTTATGAATGAACTTTAATAAAGGTTCAATATGAATGTGGTTTTCACACATATAGTTTTGGAAGTAACTATTTGAAAATTATTCTGCATACAGCTACATAGAAATATTTTATCATCTATATTAAATTTACTGTAATTAAAGAATGGAGATAAATTCAGACAACACATTATATTTAGATAGTTAGAATTCTTTGGATGCCTAAAGGAAATAATTTCAATTAGTTTATTTTTGTATCAGTGTTGTTCTACAAAACACTTAGCTATAAAGTATTAGAAAGCTGTCAGCTTCTGTGGCCCCATGACTACCCTTTTTTCTGTCTGTATATTTAATAATATATTTCCCTTGACGAGTCATGCGCACAAGAGCCGAAAATATCTCGGTAGCCTTTTGCCTGGAGGTTGTGGTACTTCAAGACGTATTTGAAGCTGTGGCTTTGGTTATTTGATCACTGTATTTTTCACTGTTAATTTTTGAGAAGAAAAGTGTTATTGAATTTTTTTGCACTACAAACAGTTTGGTTTTAAAAGCTGGTCTGGTAAGAACTGCTTGCTCCTTGAACTGATGTCAGTGTTCCTTTGAAGTTGCAGTGGGTCAAATTTTAATGCTACGTTTTAATCCAGATTTAAACCGATCAAAAAGGATTACGAAATTAACAAGACAGGTACCTTTATCAACATTTCACGTCATCACATACAGGTAGCAATGGAGGTATATGGAGTTCACATGGGAAGACATTATTTCAGACAAAAGGACAGGGCCTCCGTTAATGGTTGGATATCACATTATGACAAATGGGACATCTTCTTCATAGTTTACCCTTAAATTTGTACTGTAGATTTGAGGCAAAGTCCCGTCTATAGGTCCTGTACATCTCAAGCCATTGCTATGCTGCAATGATTCACTGATTTCTTTTCCATCAAGAACTCCCTCAAAATACTTTCATCAAAACGGATGGGTTGACCAAAAAGAAAACAAAAGAAAAGAGGTGTGATTACCATTAAAGACAGTCTAGTTTGCATGTCTATTTTCCTCTCTAAAGATACGGTGATCTTTAGATTTTTGAAAATAGAATTAAAAAAGATTGACTATTCCTGAAAACTTAATATATTAAAAGTTAACCTAAAATCTTCAGTATATTCACACAGTTAATATTTTTCCCAGCACAGTGTAAAGGTAACTAAGAAAAGGCACTGATCACAGGTATGTTTCAGTACTCCCATGGGACTTCTAATTCTGCTGGTTTTGTCCTTTTGTCTTTCAAGGCAGAAAAGAGCGTAAACTATAAGTGAATAATTAGTATTCATTCATTCTGAAGGAACATTTCCTTCATGTAAATAATGTAACATTTGGGAAATAGTTGTGTTCGTTGGTCAGATTTCTTTGACAGAGACAAAGCACCGTGGATCTTATACTGACCACCAATTGAAGTCTCAAATTGGGAACCATAATTTCTCTGTTCTCTGTTCTCAGGATTCATTATGCCATTTGTGTAATCATAAACAAATAAGACCCTTTTTCAAGAATCTGCTATACCTACTGTGATGTCTATTGGAAAACAGCAATGAGTAGGTTGCATATTATGTTGCTATAACAGGTTTTATATTTATAAATGTGTTTCTAACACAATCCCAGACACTTTAAAATTTTTGTTAATTCTGTGCAAATTGGATTGAACCTCTGAAAAGAAATTTGCTTTTTGGTTATTTGGAATCACTGAGTGAGGTCCATAGTTACAACCATAAAAACGGTAGCCAGAGGGTGCAGTTATACCTAAGAATCGCTTTTGATGCTGCTGGTGCTGTTGTCTGGGAAGGAAGGCTGCAAGTGGACTGGATGGTGTAAGAAAGAGGCAGTGACTGTAGGTGGAAAAAGCATAAGGGAAATGGCAAGGATAGATGAGCTTTGGATGCCAAAATATCTTAATAGAGCTCTGTACATAGTTACATTTTGTATTCCATAAATCTCAGCAGCTCTTACTTTATTAACTACACTTGTTTACTGGAGGGGTTTTATCTGAGTTCAACCTTATGCTTTTTAAGAGAGAGATTTCAGGTCTCCTACGTTTTTAATCAGCACTGAGGAGGAGTAACCGAGAGTTTTGATTAAATTTACAAAAGACTCCAACCTGGAAAAAACTACAAATTTGTTTGAGGATATGTTTAGAGTTAAAATTGAATTCTATGATTTGGGCAAAGAGTCTGAAAAACACAGTAGGAGAGTTGGTAGGTGCGAATACAAGGTACTACATTTAGCCCGGAATGATCAACCTCAAAACAGAAGGTGAAAAGGGAATGGCTCTGTGGCACCTCTGGAAAAAGACTTGGGAGTTATGGAAGGTCCCAATCTTGATATGGGTCAATACCATGCTGTTGTTAAAAAGGCAAATGGCAAACGGGTTTGGATAAACCCAGAGAAGTTGTGGCTGCCCCGTCCCTGGAGGTGTTCAAGGCCAGGTTGGACGGGGCTTGGAGCAACCTGGGCTGGTGGGAGGTGTCCCTGCCCGGGGCAGAGGGTTGGAACTAAATGATCTTTAGGTCCCTTCCAACCCAAATCATTCTATGATTCTATGATAAACAGGTGTATAACTTGCGTGATATGATCCTTCCGCTGCTCTCAGCTGTTACTGGCTAGGCTTCATGTTGCAAACACAGTTTTGAGGAATTAGATGGACTTATGAGGAGAATTTCCAGGGAAGGAAAATGAGAATGAGCAAAGAAAAAAAGAAAGACCGTACCAACTGGGAATATTTAAAGAGAAGACGACTGAATGGAAATGTGCAAATGAAGCAGTCTGTTCTCTGTGGCCTTTCTAGACAAGCCATGAGAGGCCAACAAAGGCATGAGTAGAAAGACTTTCTAAACCGTTGGATTAGATCTCAGGGGAGTGTGGATTTTTTGTGACTGGGATGAATTAGGTATAACTGATCGTGACTTAGGTCAGGAAAATGGATTCCCTGACCTCCCAAGGGTATTCCAGCACTGAAATTCAATTGTCTGACTGTTGCTAAGGTTACTTGGTAAAAGTAAATATTTCTTTCAACAAGCATGTCTTTTTAATTACAAAGAAAATAGACTTTGGAAATTCTTCAGCTTCCCGATTGCAATTAGATATTATTCATACATGTTCTCTTCTGTCAACATATACCTGAAAAGAAACTTTTCCAAAACCATCTATTTTTGGACTTATGCAACACAGTCAAATTACTAGGGATTTTGCTGTACCCTTGCAGATAAAATGCCAGTGCCAAAAAATTCTGTATGCATTGGTTGGAATTCACCTGGTAGAATAACCTAATCCTAGTAAAACATCCTAAGATGGTAAGCATACAGGGTGAAAAAGTCTAATAAGTTCTCCTAACCACTCTGTTTCTCTAATCCATTTGGACTTAAACACTGAACAGAATAGCAGTTTTCACTTTGAAAAGAAAGAGGATTTAAAGTTCAAGGAAGGCCCTGAAGTTTATTTTAAATGCAGCCTTTTAACCTAACTTCTTTCACGTCTTTTGACATTGTGGTCAAATTAACATTTCTTTATACGTGGTATGTTTAAAAGTTAATACAATCTAATTCCTGAGAGCCAGTGGCTGTTCTACCCAGTCCAAAGGGATAAAGAAGAGATACAGAACTTTATAATCATGGGCTATCGTAACTGACTTTGAAAGGGAAAAAAGAGGAAGGAAACACAAGTTAAATTGACTTATGATCCCAGGGCCTGCATTTCATGTTAGAAATTATGGTGAATAAATAATAACATTTGTGGTAAGTAAGGCTAGTTATTAACTGCTTTCTTTACTCCATAAGACATCATTTATTAGTAGTATACCGGAGGGTTTAGAATGTGATCCAAATTTTTTGAAGAGATAAAATCTCCGTGTTGTAATGTTTCAAGTTCTAGTATGCTTGTTGGGCAAGGAATAATTTAATAAAACACTGAGAAAAAGAGAAGCAATTAGCTGAGCTGTCTCTAGGGCTTCAGAAGGTGGATTCTCAAAGGTTAACTCTGGCCAGGAGCTCTACCTCTACATAGAATTGGAGTCAGTCAAGAATCGTTCAGTGAAATTAATCTTTTCAGCCAAATTTCTATTCGTCAAAATCATAAACTTGTATGGGAACAAAGCAGTTTTGGGTAAATTTAGGCTGAGAAACCTGTCTCATGCTGAAACACGCAGACACAGGCAGGAGGGAAAAGCCATATACCTATGAATATAGTTAACACCCTCCCCGGGTATGTTATGAAGAAAAACATTAAAATGCACATCTTCATCCTTCAGAATCTAAGGGAGTACTTGATGCTTTACTGTAGACCCAGCAGCCTCGAATCCTCTGATTTTATGAGAACCCAGCAGAAAACCTACCTGAAGCTAGAAGACTGTCTAATGAAGAGCAAGTTTAGAAGTGTAAAATTAAAATAAGGACTTTTAAGTGTGAATTCAAAAATATCAATGTCAAACACTGACCCAGCAAAACAGTTAAGTCAATGAGACTGTTCATTTTGAAGTGGTCTTCTCTGTAAGTGGTCCCTGCTCATGGCAGGGGGTTGGACGTGGTGCCCTTTAAAGGTCCCTTTCAACCCAAACCATTCTGTGATTCTTTTAGAAGTGCTTTGTATATTGTAGATTCTTCCTCATGTACCTCTAAGCTGAAATTTTATTGGTTGTGACTGCTGAAGAAGTGTCTTTGGTGAGCTTGAAGTTTTGCTAAGAGGGGGCTGGAAAGAGATTTGGTTTGATTCTTTGGAGGGAAGGTGATATTACCTGCCAGTTTCTAACCCTGCGATTATAATAATTGACATGTATTTAAGGATGTGAAAAGACATCACTAAAGTTGAATATGGTAAATTTGCTTGAGATCCAGAAGACACCATAATACACGGTGAAAAAAGGAATGCACTAAAGGATAGTCATATAATACATCACTCGGCACAGCTGTTTGTAGTTGATACATGACGCATTTGTTGTGTTTCACCTGCCCCCTATGTGGTAATCCATCCCGGCCCATTCCCCCCATTCCAAACCTTTAAGCAGCTTTCAGAGAGCTGCCGTATTTCCAAAACAACCCCCCGACACAAAAATGCTGCTTTCCTCCCGTGTGACTCAGAAAGCGTTTTTTCTGCTACAGTCAGTGAAAAGAAAAAAACATGTTTTTCACAGGGAGGAGAGTTGAAATCAGGTGCACGCAGCCTGAACTATCCTGAACTATCAAGTCACTCCAGGGGAGGTTTAGATTAGATATTAGGAAAAATGTTTACACTGAAAGGGCTGTCAAGCATTGGAAGAGGCTGCCCAGGGCAGTGGTGGAGTCGCCATCCCTGGAGGGATTGAAAAGCCGGGCAGACGCGGTGCTGAGGGACATGGTGCAGTGGGGGGTTTTGTCTGAGTTGGGTTCATGGTTGGACTGGATGATCTGAAACGTCCCTTCCAACCCAGGCAATTCTGCGATTCTATGATCCTCCAGTCTACGGTGCACGGGTTTCTCTCTGCACCAAAAGGAGCCTCAGACTCGACACAGAGGAACACCAAATGTACGAAAACGTCATTTTCGGTTGAGTGTCCAGCCTGCCTTTTGCCGTGGAGTCTTGCTAGCAGAGATTGCTCGGGTAGGCTTTGCAGCACTACAGATTTTCAGTCTCTTCTAAGTAAAAGGGAAACAACCTGTGAAAGGTCTTCTCCTCATGATGTAAGCAGCAAATTGGGGTCAGTCTTCAGGAATGAAGGACGGCTGAACAGAGTCTTGTAGCTGCGGTCGGACTTTCATCCCCTGCCATATTCTAGAGAGTGACTGAAAGCCAGTGGAAGGGCTCTGCCTGGCATCAGTGGCGGGCACTCATTTAATGAGCAGGTTGGAGAAATATTTACTCTTTGAAAAATCGAAAGTAGGAGTTACATATTGTTGTAAGAAATTTTGCTTATTGCTTGATTTAACTGCGGACTTCAGAATTGAAAGCTGTAGCCTCAGCTGTTTGACTATGCACATTGGTAGGGACTTATTTTTCTGTAGTCTAGATAACTTCAGCTATAAAATAAATATTAATAAGCATTGCTGTATTAAAGTTTCTTACTAAATGTATGAACAATTTACACTAAATTAACGACAGAAGAAAAAAAAACCAACTTCACAGCCTTTTAAAGTAAAATGTTTGTTCTTCCACCAATAGTCTTAATTGAAAAAGTATTTTTTGTATGAAAAGTATTTACATTTAACACAGCTGTTAAGGCTTTGAACTGAATACTAGAATGAAATTAAGAAACATTATTTGTTGAGTCTCAATGCAGCACAAACTGCTGCGAGTACCAGCAACATTCATCCACTGAAGTATAATCTGACTCTCCTAACAGAGTGAAATTCATGCCTGTGCAGATGGCTCCCACATGGCCCATGCCTCATTTAAATCCCTCTTAATCCCTCTTTCGAGAATTCAAGTTGGATTTATGCAGTGCATAGTCCTTGTAGTGACCCTCTGCCTGTAGTGAATTTCATTCTGTGCTGCCATTTTATTTCTATTTAAGCTGCAGTATGTTTACCAAATTAACCCTATATCCCGGCATAAATCAATCTCAGGCTCTTTCAAACTTGTGAATACTGTTACTTTTACCTTGCTCTTCTTCCTCTTGCGGCGGAATCGCAGCAGTTCTTTATGCTGCCTTGACACAAAGTTTACAGCTGCGTACTCCAAGAGCGCAGAAAATACAAAGAGCAGACACACAGCCATCCAGATGTCAATCGCTTTGACATACGACACCTATGGAGCGAACAGAGCAGAAGACTGAATATTTTTAAACCACAGATGTGAACTTTAGTATTTCACGTCAGGAGGAAGTTCATTAATATCTCCGCATCCCAACGCCACTTTTATCAAACAAAAATTAACATGAAGGCTAGATAATAAAAGGGAAAACAATTCAACCTATAAGCGTTAAATATTATTTTAAAAAATGTAGTCTTTCAGAAAATGTGTTTACTCTTTACATCACAAACATTTCCTCATGGTGTACTGTGTATTTTATCACAAACCGAATAATCCACAAAAGGCACATGCTCTTCCTCCGCTTCTCCCACTGAGATCTGTGAGTGGTACTAAGGAATCAGAGGAGAGGTTATACTGGGACCAGTGGGAATTCCTGTGTTATAACGGATCTGATTTAAAGTTCCTGGAATAGAAATCAGGTAGAGGAAGGGAGATAGATGGAGAACTCCGATATGTTCATTCTCTGCTAATACAGGCATAGGAAATCAAGGATATAGGTTCAGGTTAGTCCTGCGATTTTGACACCGTGGAAGTACTGAAGATCAATCACAGGGTAGATGAGCTCCCCGCGATCCTTTATTGCCCAGCTCAGCTGCGGGACATAACCTGAACTAGGAAAGTAGTGCCTGTTCCCTCTCTGGGCTTTGCCATACAAGCCAACACAGCTCGCTTCAGGCCTCAAAAATGTGGCAAACCCCATCTGTAGTTCTCCTTGGTAACCTCTTACATTCTCGCTTCTCTGAGTTTTTATAGAATTCCATCTTCTTATCTGCTGATGTTATATTTGGATGCGTTCAGATCCATACATTTGAGGCGCAAAGCACACTCGCCTCTGTTAGGGCTATCTGTTTTACTTAGAAAAAAAATAATTAGCCAACTTAAAAATACCATGTTAAAACTAATACAGAAGTGGACTCTGTGTAATTTTATTGTATGTATTTAATTTCTTCTAACTGCAATGGCACATGAAGATAGTAAAGGAATAACCCTTAAAATGGCAAAGAAAATCTTTAAAGCAATGAAAAGTCAGAAAACTTAAATAATTAATCATAGAAATATGCTTTATATGCTTTAAGCTATTTACATTGTGTAGTGAAGCATTATTTATACAATTGTTTGGAGCTATTTAACTTCACCTTTTTTTCATTTTAATGTAAACGTGTTTGTAACTAGTGAGTTAATTCATCATGTAGGCAGGTTTTGGGAAAGGAGTATCATTGAAAACAGGTTGGAATTTATGACCTTTAGAAACTCAGCTATATCTGCTAGAGCGTCATCAGATACCGGGATCTGGAAGAGAATGAGCTAGCTGATTACTAAGCAGCGTTTATGTAGTACTGAATAACGTCGTTTTCATCACTAGCTGAGCGTTATGGAAATTAGTAGATATGTGGTTGGCTAAATAGTTGAGATGGGAGAGAAATAGAATATATTTGATCGGTAACTTAAAAAAACCCCAAATATTTCAAAGTTATTTATCTCCTTTAGAAGATGCTTAAATTCTCATAATTAAAGCACATAGTATAAGGTTGACTGAAGGTGTTTATCTGTCACATAGCATGATGACTTTGTACTAATGCAGCACAAGCAAAGGAAATCCTGCCTACCTTTGGAAGAGACGCTCGTGAACCTGAGCTCTGGGTTGTCATGGTCAGGACCGTCGTTATGCCTAAAGCCACTCTGGCTGGAGCTGCATCCATATTGATCCAAAACGACACCCAGGAGAGAATGACGATCAAGAGACTCGGTATGTACATCTGGATGAGATAGTAACCCATCTGCCTCTCAAGGTGAAATCGGACTTCAATACATGTAAACTTTCCTTTTGATAACAAAGAAGAAATATTCGATAGAAATAGAATGTTCTTTCCTGTCAACGTCTAGTGCACCCTCTAAAGAATTTACGCTCTATCAAATGTAGTTGTTGTCTAATGACAGATGAGTGTTTTGATTTCTCTTCAGTGATTTTTAATATGTACAGTCCCCATTACAACAGGAATATCTACTGGAAAGAAAGAGGATAGAAAACCTGAAAATTTAGGAATTCGATAAACTCTGGACCACTGCTTTCCTTCTAAAAACAAAGAGATGACCAAAACACAAATCATTATGACATAGCAAAGTTCCTCTGTGCAATCACACTTGTTACCCTACTTATTGCTTAGAAATACTGCAGTATGTAAAGAAAAGCCTTGCTCTCCCATTGTGTAAAATCTCCTTTATCTTTTGGTTCAATTTTAAGCTTAAATTTATTTTTTTTTAATCCAACGAATTTGGGAAAAATATAGTGAGATCAGTGTGGGTTATCAAGAGGAGATTCTGCTAAATTTCTCCCTTTATCCCCATTCAAACTGTTCCAACTCAGAAGTGCAATGACCAAGATTCAAACAGCAATTTTTATTTTCCAGTAGTTTTTGATAGATATTTTGCTAATCCCTTTTTATTTGCTAAAATGCCATTTTGTAGCAAATTGTTCCACATTAATAGTGCTTTAATATTTATCATATTAACAAAATTTATGTGATGGACTTATTTATGAGATTATCATATACTAATTTAATATATTGTGTGTTATGCCGTGACAATAGAGCTAGGCATACAGAAATGAGTTTCAGATAAAGTCGAACCGTAATGTTCTTTTTCTAGGCATTTTAAGTGTTTGGCAATATCTTATGAACTTCATTATTTTCATAGTAGTTCTCTTAGCAGTCCACCAGTTCTTACTATGATGACATAGTAAATGTGATTGATTGTATAAAATTTTTATTCTATTGAGGACTAAAAAAAGCATATTTAGGAAGATGGTAGTTATGATGTTCAATTTTAAAATGACATGATGTATCTCAGGAGTTTTATGTCTGCTGTCTCAGTTGTTAGTTGCATTCCTAATTGCCAGTGTTTTCTGAATCCTATCTACACTCCTGAAATCTGTGTCCCAAATCCTGGCTCAACCATCTGCTGCCCCAGCTTCAAAACTCATTTCTGCTTCAATCAAGGAATTAAGTCCCGGTTTAACAAAAGTGAACGGGAATTTTGGTGTTTCCTTCAGAAAAGACCAGAATTTTCTCCTACATTTCTCTTCCAGGATCTTCAAGATATCTACATTCTTTTTGTTAGTAGTTCAGCGCACCCCATGAAACTAGTAGTTCTGCTCTGACTGGCCTTTGTCAGAATCATATTCTTACTTCAAGCTGGTCCTTACCCTGAAAATTGCTTTTTTGTGACATTTGTTGTGTTAATTCAGCAGCCGTGGGCAGCAGCGGCCTCTCTCTCTCACGCGTACCAGTAAATCACGATGGTAGGGAGTGACAGAAATGTATCAACCAAACCCAGGTCTCTTGCAAAGCCATTTTATTTGGCATCACATCAGCAAGAATGACAGCTCAACATGCAACATTTTCTTCTTATAGGGTCCTCTATTCTTCTTTCAAAACAAATTAGGAAGAAGAACTAAGGAGTACCCAATGGGTAATATATGTGTAACAGGAGTGTCGATAAACATTGGCTATTACTTGTACGTTGTCTTTTTCTCCAGAGGAAGGTGGGATAAGAGATCCAAGACTCTTTCCTGAGTACTCAAGTGGGCTTGAATTATCACAGAGATCCCAGTACAAAAATACTGTGGTCCTAAACAAGGAGCAGTAAACAATATATTAGCTCTGATGTGGATTATTTTTATGTTGTTGCAAGTTTGCCAGGCTTGTCTGAGCTAAGGAGAGAGAAAGGAATAGCTCTGGAGAAGAGAACCCTAATGACACGAAAGGGATTCTGAATGGAAGGAGTGCAAATGGAATATATTGTAACCACAGAAAAGGTGAGAAAAGGGATGGGATTATGAAAAGGCCAGAACTAGCGATGAGTGGTGTGTTGGAGGAATTATACTGAATGATTTCTGTGCTTGGCTGTGGGAGATTTTCTGGTAAGGAATGGACATCCTGTGAACACTCCAAGCACTGAAGATCTGTAATTAACTTGTATGGAGGCTTCTGTACTCGAAGGTTATGAGCGGATAACGATAAAGACTGAAAGGTTACATTCGGGCAGCATGAATGCTGTGAAAAAGGGAAGAAAGCATGAGAAAGACAGAATTTCAATCAGGCTGTAGGTGGGAGCCACAGCCGCGTGAATAGCTAGCTTTAACCAATGGTAGAATGCTTAGAGTCGCGTGTTTTCTTGCTGAAACCAATCACAAGGCCGACGGCGCGTGTAATGCGATAACAGAATGTATATTAACTGAGCTATCTGAGCAATAAAGTGGCATCGACCTGATCATATTGATCGTCGTGTTGTGTCTGTGCCTTCCGCGCCAACACTTGGCTTTTGTATTTTTGCTAACATCATTGGCCAAGGTAAAAAAAAAAAGCAAACAAAAAAAAGCAAAAAAACCCACAACCAACAAAAAAAAAAGAAAGTGAAGCGTGTCTCAAAGTGGAAAAATATCTTTGCTTAACTCCACAGAATGTGTGACTTAGACTCCTGTCTTCATCTTAGGCCCAGTGGGTTCATGGACGTGCCAGTCACATGTCCATTGCTTCCCAGTGAAGACCAACGTGTTCCTCATCTGCTCTGTTCCAGTGTAGCACTGAAATACTGATTGAATATGTGGCAACTCCCCAGGGAGAACGGTGGCTACCCAGGCAGTCACTGCTCTCTGTTACTGCTCTGCTGACTCTTGGCTTTCTCACCAGTGGAAGGCAGCAGAGGAGGAAGGCAGCAGCTGGAGGTCATCCTCAACACTGGTCTGAGTGTGGAAGGGTTGATGTCAGCTTTTGCCCCTCCTGGCTGAGATCAGAACCACCTGCACAAGCCTGGCTAATGAGGCAGAATGGAAAAAAAAAACATTTATAGTAGCAGGTGGGAGCCTCAGCTTGGAGGTAGCCAGTAGAGGTGGTGTGGTTGTTTCCCAACCATCATCTTGAAGCCATTATCCAGCTCTCAGACCCCTTTCTCTTCCTCTGTTCCACTTCAAATCCCAAGGCAGGTTAGCTGTGGATTTAATCTGTTTGAGTGGATGCTTGAATGGATCAGAAGAGACATACCCATGAAGTATCTCTGCTGGGGAAGCACATAGACAAGCAGCTAAGAGCATTTCTCTAATAATTCATTTGCAGTATGTGAAGGGTAAGCTCTCGTTCACTCTGATGCACACAGTAAGTGCCACGGAGAGGGGCCAGGAGGAGGACACGAAACCTTTGTGGTGTTCTGGTTTTGCTGAGGCTGAGTAACAAATTAAGGCATGATATTAGTTTCAGCCCAGAGCTAAATATAGACATGCACCCAATCCATTCAGTGGATGACTTTTGTAATGCGAAAGAAAGAGCAGCTGTTGAGGATTTCCTAAGATATAAGCATTTTTATTCTTGAAACAGCAATAATGTTCTTCGCGCTTGTAAGTCTAACCTAACTGGGGATTCAAGTGGGATAAGGGCACCAAAAGTGCTGCCTTGATGAGTGCTGTACCTATGCACAGGAAGTGAAGGTACTGGTATATATGCACGCGGCGGTGCATTTTTCTCTCTTACAAGAGTTCTTTGGTAACAATATCAGATCTGCTGGGTTGTCCCAATTTCTAAACAATATCCACACTGAAACCAATATTAGTTGGAAAAAAAATGTATATTCCAGTCAGTCTATATGATTTTTCTTTCCCCCAGAAAGTATAAGTGGTTTTTCTTGCGAGTCAATGTCTAGGTCACACATTCCTTTTTGTTTTTTGTGGCTGTGGCCAACTGTGAGTAACGCCATCCCTGGAGGGGTTCAAGGCCAGGTTGGACGGGGCTTGGAGCAATCTGGGCTGGTGGGACGTGTCCCTGCCCAGGGCAGGGGTTTGGAACTAGGTGGTCTTTAAGGTCCCTTCTAACCCAAACCGTTCTATGGTTCTATAGTTTTCTACCTTAGCACACCTTCCCACCACCCAGCCTCCAGGACCATGGCAGGTGCTGTTTAAGCAGTGGGTTATGTAGCAGCAGCGTGTCCATGGGATTAAAAGGCAGTACCAGCACTGGGGATGCACAAAGGAAATCAAGATTAAGTAGTAGCTTTCAGGCCATAAGGGGTCCTTTTTTCAGTTTCATCTACCTCAAACTGCTCCAGAGGCAGTAGCTAGTAGAACTTAAATTTATTTATCCCCTTTTAGCAACCTTTAAGATATCCCTTGGAAGAAGCTTTTCTTACTGTACGCTTACAACACTGTGGTCGTGTTTGCCACGAAGGCTGAGTAGCTGTTTCTGAAGCTACACAGAATGTTTTCATAATGGAGAATCACCTTAGGAAACTGAACCAAAGAAATAGTGTGCCTGAGAAATAATTAATAAATATAAGAGTAATAATAGTAATTATTATTATTAATTCACTATAAAATTAAAAATTAGTAACACAATAAAATATAAAAAGAGTAAGTATAAACAAAAAAAAAAGTAACTAAGCATGCAGAGATTCAACCGTTAATCCATGCAGAATGGAGAGGCATCTGCTGAAGGTGTTGGTTCTTGATACTACTTTAGATATTAGTAACACATAGTCTGGCCTTATAAGAAAAGCCATTGGTAATGCTACTATCTGATCTACTGTGAAATATTTTATGGATGTAGAGAGGACTGTGGCCTAAAGACTATAGATCTTAATGAAATTAAACTATTTACAAATTAGTAAATTGTTAGTAAACTATTTACAGTTTATTTGTAAGATAAGAATTTTATACTTGCTGAGTAGAGTACGGATCGAAGCCTAGGAAAATTGAACTAAACTAAGTTAAACAAATCTGAATAAATCTTTATGGAGCCCTGTAGAGTACGAATCTTAGATCTGGGAAGAGGATATTTTGTATTCCGATTCCAACACATCTGTCATAATGGGTGTAGAGTACACAGTTCTGTTTTCACCAGAGGCTGGTGACCAACAAACAGGCAGCCCAAGGGCTAGAATGTTGCCAGCTATGGAGCTTTGCTAACAGAGTCCTGGGGCAATCAAGCTGTGATGACGGTCCTCTCCTCTAGCACTGCATTTTCCCTTTGTAAAACTACGTGAGCCACATGTTTAAGCACTGAGAGACAGCAGGAAAGGAGAGAGGGAGAGTGAGACCACTTCAGTGGCTGGGATATGCTCACCCTAAATGGCTGACTTAGGTTTAGATCCCTTAAAGCAATGCAGAGCTGCTCCCATTTGTCTGTCTTCTGGAAATCCCTTTCTTAAGCAGCTCAGTTCCACTCCCCATAAAGATCCTAAGCGCTCAAGCTCAATGTAAGCTTGAAAATTGCATTAGGGTATTTATTCTTAGGTGCTATTCTGAACCTCTGCAGTCTTTACCTTTGTTAGACTTGTAAAAATCACTGTTCCCCATTTTATGTGGAAAAGATAACATACTGCAAAAGCCAGCTGAGACACTTTATAGCGAGAAAAGTAAAGACAGTTCTCTTTTCTAAAAGCAAAAGTTAAAGAATCTTTTAAGACAAAACAACAAGTGGACTCAAGAAACAGATTTTGTATGGATTGATGCAATGTGGCTACTGCACTTTGACTTTCACTATTTTCTAATGATTGATACCTTGGATTCCCAGGTTCTCACTGAATCTTTGCTGTTGTAATGCTTTGAATATTCTTGTCTACTCTCTGTACCGTGGTATGAAGGAAAAAAGGACCAATATTTGATCAAAACAAATCTCTATCCCAGGACAGCACGCAATGAGAATAGTTTGTGAGAGGTGTTCAGATTGCTGCAACCTAATATGGTCTAACTGCAGGCCAGCAGAGGCTTCCCTTTGCTTTTATTTCCCAGCCTTTCCTTAGTGCTGGTTCTGGCACTCGTCTCATCCCGCGTTGGGACACCTCAGTGTGCTGGGCAGCAGAAAGCCAGTCCTTTATCTGTGGGTGTCTTAGAGCCTCAGGCAGGTGGAGTTTTGATCAGTCTTGTCCTGAAACCATTCATCATGTAATTAAGGCTTTTGTTAAGTGCCCTGCATACGTGAGCCTTACTGTTTTGGGTTATCTAGTGCATAGGATGGAATCACCCTGGCAAAGGCTGGTATTGTCTTTAGTGAGAGTTGGGCTAGTGGCTCCAAGTGTCCTCAGATAAACTGGATTAATGAAAAAAAGCCACAAAATCGCAAATAGAAACCTTTTTATTTTTAAAGTTATGAATGTTGAAAGAAATTTTCTGAGGACAATTTTATGTTCTAACAGAAATAACTATTTGGTTGTAAACATAGTCTGAGAATGAAATAAAACTCCATTGCTGTAAGAGGGATGACACAGACCACCAGCACCTTCCTTCTGCCTTTTGTTGTGCATTTTCTTTCTGCTCTGTATCTGCAAAAATGAGCCCACAATTAACCTCTCTTGGTGGAAAAGTACAGCGTGTTATGTATCACACTGCAATCATAACGACAGGTAATTTTCACAGAGAGCATGAAGGAGAATGAAATATATAAACTGACTTTTCCCAGAGTGAGTTTTACTTTCTCTTCGTTTATGAGTCATTACCAGAATCGCCACTAGGTGAGCAGTCTAGCTGGGTTTATATTGTGCAGGAAAAAGACTCCCTTTTTATTCCTCCTGGAATGTTACACAGTCATTTGGGAGGCATTCTGCTTTACTTATTACTGAAATACAGTTAAATGGTTTCTGTCCTTTGGCCTTCCCATGATAAAACTTCTTAAATAAACAAGACACCATAAATGATGTGCGTGTCCAAAGCTGGTTAGTTCAAGAGATTGTCTATAAAATTGATTACATATAAGTGAAATTAGCTGAAACTATCTTCACACCTCTCTAAGAAGGAAACAGGGTAATAGAAAAGCACTTGGTAAGTGCAGTATCCAGACACTTCTTGCATTTTGCACTGAAATAAATTGCGATTTGAGTATATTTTGGTTGTGATGTGAAAACCTAGTCACGTGCTGCACTGCGTGAACAAGGTCAGGGAGGGGTGAAGTAGAAACTAAGGAGAATCTGATAAGCAGCATAAATAGCAAGGACATCTAGATGTAATATCTCTACTTACAGGACAGCTGATGAATTTTTAATTCAATGGATCTTTAAGGTAGAATTTTTAAATTTCGGTAAGTGCAGGAGTGACAATGGAGTTCTCCTCTCCTGCAGAGAAAAATGCCTTGTTGGAGTCAGGCAGTGCTGTTTGCTGTGTCTAGGGGTGGTCAAGTCCTCAGCTGGTCACAGGCTGTGTTTTTCAAAGTGGTCCTTTTTTGGCGAAGGAATGAGCAGCTTCAGAGATTTCACACCCATAGAACACCTGCTGGATAGAAAGTACAGTCTTCCTTTTCTGAGAAGTGGTCTATGAAAAAACCCTGAGGGGTTAAAAAGCCATGGCTTTAAAATCACTGCTGTAGAGTGGTTTAGGTGCTTGTCAAAACAAGTAGCGGTTTGAGTTCTTGTTGGCAGAGTAAGGCATCAAAATTACATCTCCTTTAATCGCTATCACGTTGGCAATAAAATGACCCAGTATAAGGCATTAAGCCAGTTGAAGGTAGGACCGAGAAGGGGTTCAATCTGCAGGTTGTTAAGCAACTTGTTTGACCTCAAGGAGGAGCTAAAGGGATCATGAGAAAAGGTTGTGTATGGCATGGATGTGTTAGGAGGTCAGGTGGGGAATGTGGAGTTAAGGAAGTGGGCTGTTCATCGAGATCGCAGATTTACTGTATTAAGGATACAGAGTTACCAGAAATGGTCCCGTACAGAACCTGGTGGAGAGTGTACCAACCATAGCTCCACTGTTTCCAGGACCGCTACATCCAATACTTTGAGCCAAAACCCCTCAATAGAGATAAGACGCTTCTGAGCAGCATCATTCAAGGGCAGGTTATCCATGGTGCAGGAGTGAAGCCAGAATTCAAAGTATTTCTGTTTGTGCCTGTTAGGCTGTGCTGCTATGTATAAATTCATGCTATCATATATTGGGCTTTTTGCAGCCGTGACTGAAATTACCCATGCTTGAAACCAAAATCAAGCGTTGCATAAAAGCCCAGGGGAGCGATGATGTGGCAGAGGAAGTGAATGAGGGTGCTGTAAAGCGAGACTGTCCTCGTAATGTGACTGGTTCTCATGTTGTGATTTTTCTGGTCCTTATGAGCCTACTTCACTTCCCAAATTTGTCACTGCGGATATGCCAGTGGACGCGAAAACACGAAAATGATCAGATATGTTGTTGCGTCTATTTCAGAACACAAGACTTGATGAGCCATTATGCCGTGCTGCTGCTGAAACTGTTATGTCTCTATATTTAGAAGCAATTTGTTTTTCAAGCCGTGGTTGCAGAGATCCATTTTCAATTGGGCATGAAACACCGATGAGACATGCACTGATGAGTTTCCACATACTGTCCTGAAGCTTCATGTTAATTTTTTTCCCAGGAAGACTTTTGGGGATTTTTTTCTGTTTTATGGGATGTTTCAGAAAAGCTTTCCATCTTGTGTTGCAACTAAATTTAAATTGAAAACTATTCTTTGGTCACTTATTGCACACCAGCTACAGTTGCTTAGCATTCTTTTAAGAATCCTTTTAAACTAATCTGTCATAGGCCAGAGAAACAGGCTTTATTTCCAGTTTTGAAAAATGATTTTTTGTTTCTTGTGGAGTATCCTAAAGGGTATCTGTCTACAGTATCTCATTGCAGGAGCCTTAAGAAAGTGCATTGCTGGTCACATATCCGAGTGACATAATGGAGGAGAAGAAACTCTTGTTGTTGTCTTTTAATATAAAGTTTAGGAATTTTTAGCCTACACACGGTAGCTAATAATACATGGTTGTAACAAAGAAATTAAAGGCAATCCCACCCTCCTNTCATCCCAGTCACAAAAAATCCACACTCCCCTGAGATCTAATCCAACGGTTTAGAAAGTCTTTCTACTCATGCCTTTGTTGGCCTCTCATGGCTTGTCTAGAAAGGCCACAGAGAACAGACTGCTTCATTTGCACATTTCCATTCAGTCGTCTTCTCTTTAAATATTCCCAGTTGGTACGGTCTTTCTTTTTTTCTTTGCTCATTCTCATTTTCCTTCCCTGGAAATTCTCCTCATAAGTCCATCTAATTCCTCAAAACTGTGTTTGCAACATGAAGCCTAGCCAGAAGCAGTTGAGAGCAGCCAAAGGATCACATCATGCAAGTTATACACTTNTGAGACATGCACTGATGAGTTTCCACATACTGTCCTGAAGCTTCATGTTAATTTTTTTCCCAGGAAGACTTTTGGGGATTTTTTTCTGTTTTATGGGATGTTTCAGAAAAGCTTTCCATCTTGTGTTGCAACTAAATTTAAATTGAAAACTATTCTTTGGTCACTTATTGCACACCAGCTACAGTTGCTTAGCATTCTTTTAAGAATCCTTTTAAACTAATCTGTCATAGGCCAGAGAAACAGGCTTTATTTCCAGTTTTGAAAAATGATTTTTTGTTTCTTGTGGAGTATCCTAAAGGGTATCTGTCTACAGTATCTCATTGCAGGAGCCTTAAGAAAGTGCATTGCTGGTCACATATCCGAGTGACATAATGGAGGAGAAGAAACTCTTGTTGTTGTCTTTTAATATAAAGTTTAGGAATTTTTAGCCTACACACGGTAGCTAATAATACATGGTTGTAACAAAGAAATTAAAGGCAATCCCACCCTCCTAGAAACCAAACCAAACCCCCCTAATTTAAGTTAACTTCATACTGAAGACTTGAATAAAAAAAATAAATACTCTGGAGAAAATGCTGTTACCTTGAAGAGGAGGCTGCGACAATAAATGTAGTCCTGCATGAGTCAGACTATCATTTCTTTCTGCTTTGCCCTGCCAAAGTTCTTCCAGATTTGTACCTGTAATTTTGGAAGCCAGTGCAGGCCGCTCTGCTGCAGCCTCGGGTGAGGACGTGCCCTCCTGCCTGAGCCTATGGTGGGCGCCGGCATCCAGGCTTCCGAGCTTTCTGTTTTAGTTGATGGGCTTGACTTTTGTGGACAAAATAAATGTCCCAATTCCATTTTTAATTAGAGGCATTAACTTCAGCCGTCTTTTCAGGCCTGTGGGCTGCACTCCTGTTTTAGAGCACCCATTTGGACACTTTTCTCATTTGTATTTTCCTTCCCTGGAAATTCTCCTCATAAGTCCATGCAATTCCTCAAAACTGTGTTTGCAACATGAAGCCTAGCCAGAAGCAGTTGAGAGCAGCCAAAGGATCACATCATGCAAGTTATACACTTGTTTATCATAGAATGGTTTGGGTGGGAAGGGACCTTAAAGCCCCCCCAGTGCCACCCCCTGCCCTGGGCAGGGACACCTCCCACCAGCCCAGGTTGCTCCAAGCCCCG